>JBAGKK010032863.1:0-29460 GCA_037177015.1 Euceroptres primus
GATTTGTGAGTAAAAATTACAACTACCATATTTAATATTTATGTACATTTGAATAATCGCGCCTGCGAGTTAAGCAGTCTATGAACTCGCCTTCCTAAAGAGGGGGAAAATGGGGATAAAACGTAACCTGTATCGTTCACACGTTACACAGTACAATGGATACAATTGTTTCCTCCCACTATTCGGCCATTTTGTTTTGACGTCACAACTGGATAAGCCTTATCGGAACTAGAGATCCTCAAGGTAGAGTTGAGATAACTTTCCCCCTCCACTGAGCTATAACACAACCGGAATCGGAAGTTGACTTTGAAGCGCCTAAAATTTGAACTGTTGATATATTTCGTGAAGGTTAATTTTATAAAATACTTCGTGTTTTGTATAATACTGACATTGAATTTTAATATATTTTATTATCAGTTGTCATTTTCGTGTGTTTACCATTTTGCGATATAATAAAATTGCGTGCTGAAGTTATGCATTATGCGAGTGCTTGATTGAGGTTATGTTAACCGAAGTGTTTCTACATATTATACTGTGGATATATACAGTGAAAGAAAAGATAAACAGTCGTTTTTATTGAAGAAAAAATGGTGACTTGTTGCATTTTATACTGCAAAGACAAGAATGTTTGTGGAAGAGGCTTGCACTCGAAGTCTTTTCCAAAGGATCCACAGCTTCGAAAATTATGGTTGCAAAAAATTAATCGTAAAGATTGGACACCAAGCTCAAATTTACGTGTTTGTGAAGTAAAGTCAACAAAATTAGAGATAGAGTAAAAGTATAATTGTTCTATTTTCTGCCTCTTTTATGATTATAATTATATTTATATTTCATGCATGTAAATATAATAATTGGAAGCAGAATCTTATTTACATTATGCAGTTTTTTACTTTTTAGACTGCGAATTACTAATCAAGCTAAAGCAAAAGAGAAAGTTAAGGTGTACGACAGTAAAAGCATGGCTATGCACACCACTTTCCAATAATAGGAATTATTAATTAATAATTATATTTTTATACAGATTTTTAAATAAATTATGTTTACAAATTCTATGAAAATATCTTTTCCCCGACATTACTTGCTAACTAATTTACTCGTATTTTTGAAACATAAAAATTTCATGGTAAATATATTATAATATTCCTCTTGAAACTTATTTTCAAATTTTTTTAAGAATATTTACTTTTCTTACATTTCTTCATTTACATATTTGATCATTTTTATATTAGGTTAAAATTTGTATCTAACCAAGGTATGTATCTTTTATTTAAACAATATTATTTTCAGTAAATTGTAAAACGCGCGTGTTCAAAGGTAAGTATTATTCACTTAACATTAATTAATATTTGTGCGATCATTTTTCTCTTGATTTTCTATTAAGCCAACGATGAAATTAAAAAATTTGATTTGAATATCGCGCGTATTTTAGAACTTCCGATTCCGGTTATGTTACACCAATCAAAATCGGAGTAAAGTTGTCAACTCTGCCTTGAGGATCACTAATATTTTGGGTAGGCTCCATGTAAAAATCTGGGAGTTGGATAGGGCTGGTTGACAAATTTTGGAGGGAAATTCAAATTGCAAGATTAATATTAAATTTAAATTACCATGTGAATTGCGATCTACGTTGCAAAAACTTTGAGGAAGGATGGATCTTGCTCTGGTTGTTGGAGGCGATGGAAAATCTTTAGGCGGAGAATCCAGTGGAGTTGGTTTAGGTCGTGATTTCCTTGATTTTAATTCTGGCAACTGCGTTTTCCGGTATTCTTCCAGATAGAGCAGAAATTCTCGATAAGTCACATAATTCTAAACAAATAATTCCGAGTTTAGAAAATTCTTTCTTCAATTAAAAATTCAGTTTTGAAGTTTTGGTTTTTCAGTTAAATTTTGATTCACCTTGTCTTCACCAGCCCAGTTTCTATTGGTTGGTTCCGTGAATCCCAGTAAATCAATCCAGTGATAATAATCTTCCGTTTGATTGCCGTACCAATATTTAATTATGACAAAACTGGAAGAAAGGAAATTTGAGTCTTTATTAAAGAGATTATTTATTATTTTTAATAAATTTAATTTCCAATTTAAGTTTTTATTACGCTAGGCCATCATCGACCATCTTCTGCACCTCTGGGCAGGACATGAGTTCCATGAATTCTGGATTTTCCGGATTTCTTTTGACGTCGACCAATTGCCAAGGGGCGATAAGTCCGAATCTCACACATTTCAGAACTTCAAGCATGTGTCTTCTTCTGTCTTCCCAGTCGAACATTAACCACCTCACAGCTGACATCAAGACTTCCATTTCACTGGAAGAAAACACTTTCTACTCGAGTCTAAGTCGTTAAATTAGAAGTCAAAGGTTCATTTTTTATCGGTGGAATTAATGAGAATAAATTGCAGGTTCTACCTGTTTACACAAATGTAATTCGATTTTAAAAGTAGACAAAGCTCCTCGACTGAAAGTTCCAAAAAGTCCTTGGTGCTGACGAGCATTAGGAAAAACTTCATTATTCTTGGCACCATTAATTCCATTACTGCGGTATTTCCAATCTTTCGAGCCTCCAAGTATAACAGGAAAGCTGTGTCTTCCGAAAAAAGTTCGTCGTTGTCGATAAAGGCCCAACATTGTTCCTCTAATTCTGCAAAAATAGATTATAATATTATAAAATATATTCTAAAATGGAAAATATTTTTTTTTTAATTTTTCCTTGGGCAAATATTATTTTTATCATTATTGACGAACCTTTGATACCCAAGGACTGGGCAGCTACGAAAATTTCAAGAATATTGTCTCGCCTGAGAAGTTGACAACTTTCGTTTGTTGGATTGATCATCCAGTCGTAGATAATCGAAAAGGCTTTGGACGTCACGCTGCTCTATATTAAAAGAAACTAGTAATTTAAAAAATATTTTCATAACAAACTGAAGACTAAATAGTAAATATATTCTATTAATCAATACTTAATAGTAAATATATTTTATTCATCAATATTTAATAGTAAATATATTCTATTCACCAATATTTAATAGTAAATATATTCTATTCATCAATATTTATTTATGGAAATACAATTCTTAAAGTTTCTGGCAAAAAAAGGCAATTTTGAAGTTCAAATTTCGCGCCACAATATTAAAAGCATGACGTCACTTTTTGGAAACACAACCTCGCATATGGCGCGAAATTTGAATCACAAAATCTTAGTTTTTTATTCTAAAAAGAATAGAAAGTATATTTTTAATTAGAATTTATATGAATAGAGAGAAAAAGTGGCAAACTTACCCCTGTTAAATCAATTTCCTTGCAGTTTTTCTCATCGAAAAAAACACTGTAGCTTTGGAGTACAATTAAGTGACAGTGAAATTCGTCTTCTTCGAGTCTGACGATGCAGTCGGCGTTTCTTGAAAAAAAAAGGAAATAACAAATTTTTAATTGATTCGTATTTAAATATGAATTTAAATGAAAGGGTTAATTATTTCGAATTTTGATGTAATACTTGAATTGAAAAATTTAATTATTTAATAATTAAGTAAAAAAAGTACATTAATTAAGTATAAAAATACTTCCAGTGGATTCAGCTGAATTCAAGTAAATACAATTTGAATTTTTAATCGAATTCAAGTGCTTTTAAGTTAATTCAAGTACATTAAGATAAATTCCAAATGAATTCAATTAAATTCGAGTTAATAAAAGGTAATTCAAATGCTCTCTTGTAAATTTAATGAAATTGAAGGTAAATTCAACTGAATTCAGGTTCTTTTAACTAAATTCCATTCAAGTATATTAAAATTGAATTCAAGTACTTTTAAAATAAATTCGAGTCGAGTTAAGTTCAATTCAATGGAATGAATTTGAATACCACTAAATTAGAGTGCTTTAAATTTATTTCAAGTCAATCCAAGTGTTTAAAAGTCGATTCAAGTCAATTAATATCTTTCCAAGTAAATTCAATTGCAATTTGTTTAATTCATGTAAACTCATAATGGATTCCACTAAATTCAAGTGCTTTCAGTTTAATTCGCGTCAACTCAAGTACTTTTAAGGAAAAACAAGTGTCAATTCGAGCCAATTCAAGTGTTTCTTTTAATCAAGTGTTCTCAATTTAATTTGTATCAAATAGAGTGTTTTCTTAAAAATAAAGTGCTTTCAATTTGATTCGCGTCAATTTAAGTACCTTTTAAAGGAAATTCAAGTGCCTTCAATTTAATTCGAATAAATTCAAGTGCTTTTAAAGAGAATTCAGGACAAATAAAATACTTTTAAAAGAAAATTCTAGTGCTCTCAATTTAATCTGACTCAAAATTCAAGTGATTTTAAGAAAGCTCAAATGCTTTGAAATTAATTCGAGTCAATTCAAGTAATTTTAAGGAAATTCAGGTGTTTTAAAATTAATTAGAGTTAATCCAAGCGCCTTTGATGCAATTCAATTACTTTCAATTTAATTCGAGGCAACTAAAGTGTCTTTAAAGGAAATTCAAGTGCTTTCAATTAATCCGGGTCAGTTCAAAAGAGTTTGAAAAATTCAAGTACTTTGAAATTATTTTGAGTCAATTTAAGTAATTTTTTAAGGACCTTCAAGTGTTTTGAAATTAATTAGGATTAATTCAAGTGCCTGTGGTGAAATTCAATTGCTTTCAATTGAATTCGAGCCAATTCAAATGCTTTGGAGAAAATTCAAGCACTTACAAATTAATTAGAGTCAATAAAAGTTTTTTTTTAAAGGAAATTTAACGTCTTTTTATTTTCTTCGAGTTCATTGTAAGCGCCTGAAACAAAATTCAAGTGGTTTCAATTTAACCCAAGTAAATTCAAGTGCTTTTAAGAAACTTCGAGTTTTTTAAAATTAATTAGAATTAACTCAAATGCCTTTAAATAAATTGCAAGTACTTTCAATTTAATTTGAGTCAATTCCAGTGCTTTTAAAGGAAATTCAAGCACTTTAAATTTAATTCCAGTCAATTCAAGTGCTTTAAACGGGAATTTGAGTGTTTTAAATTTTTTAGAGTCAATTTTAGTGATTATAAAGGAAATTCAAGTACTTTGAATGTAACTCGAGTCGATTCAAGTGCTTCTAAAGGGAATTCAAGTCAAATCAAGTTTGTTTAAAAGAAAATTCTAGTTCTTTCAATTTAATCCGAGACAATTCAAGTGCTTTAAAAAAACTCAAGTACTTTTAAATTTATTAGAGACTGTTCAAGTACTTTTTTAAAAAGAAATTCAAGTGTTTTGAAATTAATTAGGGTTAATTCAAGTGCCTCTGGTGAAATTCAATTGCTTTTAATTTAATTCGAGTCAATTCAAGTGTTTTGAAGGAAATATTAGCACTTTCAAATTAATTAGAGTCAATTAGAGTGCTTTAAATAAATTCAAGTGCTTTTAATTTTATTTAAGTCAATTTAAGCGCCTGCAATAAAATTCGAATGATTTCAATTTAATTCGAATCAATTCAAGTGCTTTTATGGAAAATCGAGTGTTTTTAAATTAATTAGGATTAATTAAAATGTCTTTAAAGAAATTTCAAGTACTTTCAATTTAATTCGAGCCAATTCAAGTGCCTTTATAGAAATTTTAAGCGCTTTCAATTTAATCTGAGTCAATTCCAGTGCCTTTAAAGGAAATCCAAGCACTTTAAATTTAACTCGAGTCGATTCAAGTGCTTTAAAAGGGAATTCAAGTCAAATCAAGTTCGTTTAACAGAAAATTCCAGTTCTTACAATTTAATCCGAGTCAATTCAAGTGATTTCAAAAAATTGAATTACTTTGAAATTAATTCGAGACAATTCAAATAAATTTTCTAAATAAATTCCAGTGTTTTGAAATTAATTAGGGTTAATTCAAGTGCCTTTGTTGAAGCTCAATTGCTTTCAATTTAATTCGAGTCAATTCAAGTGCTTTGAATGAAATCTTAGCCCTTACATATTAATTAGAGTCAATTAATGTGTTTTAAAGAAAATCAAGTGCTTTTAATCTTATCCGAGTCAATTCAAGCGCCTGCAATAAAATTCAAGTGGTTTCAATTTGATATGAGTAAATTAAAGTGCTTTTAAGGAAATTGGAGTGTTTTTTAAATTAATTAGAATTAATTAAAATGTCTTTAAAGAAATTTCAAGTACGTTCAATTTAATGCGAGTCAATTCAAGTGCTTTTAAAAAATTTAAGTGTTTTAAATTTAATCCGAGCCAATTCAAGTGCTTTGAAAAAATTCAAGTAATTTTAAATGAATTCGAGACAATTCAAGTGATTTTTTAAAAATAAATTCAAGTGTTTTGAAATTAATTACGGTTTATTCAAGTGCCTTTGGGGAAATTAAATTTCTTTCAATTTAATTCGTGTCAATTCAAGTATTTTGAAGGAAATACTAGCACTTCTAAATTAATTAGAGTCAATTAATTGCTTTAAAGAAGTTCAAGTGCTTTTAATTTTATCCGAGTTAATTAAAGTGCCTGCAATAAAATTCAAGTGGTTTAAATTTAATCTGAGTCAATTAAAGTGCTTTTAAGGAAAATCGAGTGTTTTTTAAATTAATTAGAATGAATTCAAATGTCTTTAAAGAAATTGCAAGTACTTTCAATTTAATTCGACTCAACTCAAGTGCCTTTAAAGAAATTTTAAGTGCTTTCAATTTAATTCGAGTCAATTCAAGTGTCTTTAAATAAATTTTAAGTGCTTTCATTTTAATTCGAGTCAATTCAAGTTCTTCTAAGTAAATTCAAATGCTTTTAATTTAATTAAAAACACGTCAAGTGTTCAAATAAATTTAAGTTAATTCAGTTTAGTACGAAATTAATTAAAATGCTTCCAAGTTAATTCAAGATGAATTCCATTGAATTCAACTAAATTCAAGTGCACTCAAGTAAGGCCAAGTCAATTCAAGTGCGTTCAAATCAATTCAACTGAATTTAAATTAATTGAAGGACATTCAGAATAATTACAATGAATTACAAGTGAATTAAGTCAATTCAAAGGAATTCAAGTGATTTCTTATGAATTTCAGTAATTTCTAATGAATCCAAGTGATTTTTTATTAATTCAAGAGATTTCGAATGAATCATAGTGATTTTTTATTAATTCAAGAGATTTCTAATGAATCCAAGTGATTTTTTATTAATTCAAGAGATTTCTAATGAATCCTAGTGATTTTTTATTAATTCAAGAGATTTCTAATGAATCCAAGTGATTTTTTTATTAATTTAAGAGATTTCTGACGAATTCAAGTGGTTTCTGAAGAATGTAAGTAATTTTTAATGATTTCAAGTCAATTCAAGTGAATGTATATCAAATCAATCAACTGAATCTACATCAAATCAATCGACTGAATCTACGTCAAATCAATCAACTGAATTTACATTAAATCAATCAACTGAATTCTACATCAAATTTCGAATAAATTCTGGAACAGATCTACATCCTTTTAAAACCTGAGTTTAAATTCATTTTTTACTCCTAGAAATTAAATATCCAAAAGGTACATTTTCACAAATTTACAAATAATTATTATGATTACTCACTTGTAATTTGTAATTCGTCTAGCAAGCTCTCGATACAAATCAGTCTTCTCAGGAAGAGTTATATGTTCCCAGTCGATGGGCTGATCCACTGTGAATCCCAGTCTAAAGAAAATCATCAAACAAAAAATTATTATCTTTAGAAAACCAAGTTTTTAATCATTGATGTTAATAGATATCTGAGACTAATTTTTATAGATATTTTAATTTATGATTTTAATGTCTTTTTATAATTTTAATGATTTTAAGTCTTTCTTACGAGGATAAAGGGATTTCCTCAGTCGGTAGTGGTAAACGATGAATCCCCGTTTGCACAGTCAGTTTCTGTTCCATCTCTCCCGGATGAGCCGTCGGTTTCGATCGATACGGTTGCGTCCTTGGCCTATATATCGTCGGAATACGAGGGAGTTCCTCCTGGACCTAAAAAAACAACCCCCAGCTCCAAATGATATTCCCTCGAGTATAAATTTAATTTCAATAATTATTTTTTTATTTTTCCAAGTCTTTTCAGATGTCTTATTTATTTAGCTGCCTCTGTTCGTATTTAGACATTTCAAAAATATCTGTTTTAATATTTTTGTAATTTAATCTCTGAAAAAGCAGATAAAAGGATTAATACCTGCAGTTGATTTACAGTTGAAGTTGTGATTCCAGGTGGAAGTTCAACTGGATCTCCACTTATTTCCTCCAATCCTGTCTTTTCCAATTCTGCTTTCACGTTGACCCTCGTGTTCTTTGGATCAGCAACTAGGACACTAACTTTCTTCGATTCGTACACCACCTAAAATTTCAGTGGAGTTAATTACCTATTCATTTTTATTATGGAAATCCTGAAAACAGGAAAAAAACTAGAACAGAAATATAAATTCTGACCTGATTCGGAATTATTTTCAAGTTACCACTCGGTGTCGCCTGGAATGGAAAACCCCTTTTGGCTTCGTCAGGATTCCTCAGATTCGATTTTTGCATATGCTGCATCAAAAATCCCAAACCCAAACCGCCTGAGAGATTTTGCCTTTGACGTGAAATATCTTCAGACGAAAGACTGAAAATTAAAATAGCAGAATCGTTGTTTCCTAGATTATTAATTAATTATTTAATTTAATTAATGAATTCAGTAATTTTATTGAACCTAGGAGAATGGGCCATCAGATTCACTTGGGAAGACTCTGGACTATCAAAAAAGAAGCATTTTTCTTTTAACCTTCGTCGAGTTTGACGATTGTGATTAGTTCTCTCTTTTTCTCGAATTCTCGTTGAATTTTTCCTCTCAAAGGAGGAAACAACTGGATCTTTTGAAGCCCGACGAACTGTCCTTGGAAAACTCTTCAGCTTTGATATTGTTTGATCGCAAGATGCATTAAATTGCTCAGATGGAGATCTAGCAATTTCTCCTTCACCAATTGACTTTTCGAACTTGGACGAAATACAACTAGACTTTTGCCTCGTGCTCGATATCAAAGTTTCAAAAAGTTTGGCAGTTTTGCAAGCATTCAACCTTCAGAGAACAATTGATTGATTAATGAAAAGTAATTAATTAAACTAATTAGAATTTTTGAATATGTAAAAAATCAGGTTTGGAGTAACCTTTCGTTCTGAGAAGAATCCCTTTGGAAAGATGGATTCTGAGACAGAGGTCTGATTAAAAATTGGTCTGATTTTGAAAATCGAACAGGAGATTTCGAGGATGCTGACGTGGAAGTCGAAGTTCGAGTCGATTTATTGTAATAAATAATTGAAGTGGCTTTGTCCAAGCAGACGTTGGAGGTTGACAAAGTGGGATTCCTATTTAGGTCAACTAACAGAAATCGAAATCAAGATAACAATACCATTAGCTTGGAAAATAGCTTAATTGATTGAATCTAATTTCTATTTAATGTCATCGCAACTATTGATGATTTTTTTGGACTTACATCTCACACTTTGTTGACGAATCGCTCTTATAATTCGAGGAGTCCCTTTCGTCTTAGCAGCTGTTAAATTATAATTTATTTATATATATTTATATATATATATAAATAAATAATATAAATATTTGAATCTGAATATCCAAATATAAATATTTGGATTGTAATTTATGTTTCTTATAATCTTTATTTTTCTGATTTTAATCTTTTTGTACTTTAATATTTCTTTTATTTTAGTTGCAACTTCAATTAAAGTAAACGAATCATATTCGGAAACACTTACATTACTTACGTAATTTTTCCTGAACAGTGGACGATTTTTGAATTTCTTTCTCACTAAGCTGATGTGGAATCACGTTTGATACTAGGCAGGATTCAAATGTCCTAAGAATTTAATATAATGTAACTTTTTAGTAGCTTTTATAATTTTTTGAAACTTCTTCTGAAGTTGGATTATTATTTCTATAATATACCATTTTATAATTTATAATTCAGGGTGTCTAGCGGACTGGAAAATCTGGAAAACAGGGAAAAACCCGGGAATTATATTTGGCCGGAAAAAAACTTGGAAAACCCGGGAATTTTATTTTACATGGAAAACCCGGGAATTTTATTTTACCGGGGAAAAACCTGGAAAACCTGGAAATTTTATTTTACCGGAAAAAAACCTGGAAAACACAGGAATTTTATATTACCAGGTAAACCTAAGAATTTTATTTTACCGGGAAAATCCGAGAATTTTATTTTACCAGGAAAAAACCTGGAAAACTCGGGAATTTTATTTTACCGGAAAAAAACCAGGGAAACCCGGGAATTTTATTTTATCGGGAAAAGACCTGGAAAACCTGGGAATTTTATTTTACCGGAAAAAAACCTGAAAAACCCGGGAATTTTATTTTATCGAGAAAAAACCTGGAAAACCCAGGAATTTTATTTTACCGGGGAAAAAACTGGAAACCCGGGAGTTTTATTTTACTAGGAAAACCCGGGAATTTTATTTTACCGGGAAAATCCGAGAATTTTATTTTACCGGGAAAAAACCTGGAAAACTTGGGCATTTTATTTTACCGGAAAAAACCTGAAAAACCCGGGAATTTTATTTTATCGGGAAAAAACCTGGAAACCCCGGGAATTTTATTTTACCGGGGAAATAAACTGGGAAATAAAAATCCAGGAGTTTTATTTTACAGAGAAAAAACCTGGAAACCGCGGGACTTTTATTTTACCGGGGAAAAAACTGGAAACCCGGGAGTTTTATTTTACCTTGAAAAAACTTGGAAAATCCGGGAATTTTATTTGACCTGGAAAACCCGGGAATTTTATTTAACTGGGAAAAGCCGGGGAAACCCAGGAATTTTATTTTACCGGGAAAAAACCTGGAAAACCCGCAAATTTTATTATACCAGGAAAAAACCTGGAGACCAGGGAGTTTTATTTTATCGGGAAAAAACATGGAAAACCCGGGAATTTTATTTTACCGGGAAAAAACCTCGAAAACCCGGGAATTTGATTTTACCTGGAAAAAGCCTGGAAAACCCGGGAATTTTATTCAGGATCGGGATTATACTTATATTTTATTTTTTTATTCTTCAGAGTTTAATAGCATTTAAGCAACTACTTGTGATTCTGACTGAATAATTTAAAAAATATTGATTTTACGTACTACGAAAGTTTTAAAATATGCACTTTCGATTAATTTTTATCACTTCAATCGGTGATTAAAGATAAGTTTGGCACGTGTAAATAAATAATTATTTTCTTTACGATATAAATTTGGTATATGTATATTATGTCAAAATTCCCATTTTTATGTATACGTTCACTTCCAAAAATCACAAAAAGACTTTTTTAACTAGATCGGGAGAAAAAAAATTGATCGGGAAAAAACCGGGAATTTTAAATGGCCTGACCGCTAGACACCCTGAAGTTTAAATTTATATATGTAAATTTATAAGTTTTAATTTATATGTATAAATTTATAAGTTTAAATTTATATGTGTAAATTTATAAGTTTTAATTTATATATATATATATATAAATTTATAAATTTAAATTTATATGTGTAAATTTATAAGTTTAAATTTGCATGTGTAAATTTATAAGCTTAAATTCACATGCGTAAATTTATAAGCTTAAATCTACATGTGTTAATTTATAAGTTTAAATTTATACGAGTAAATTTATAAACTTAAATTTATATGTGTAAATTTATAAGTTTCAATTTATATGTGTAAATTTATAAGTTTAAATTTACATGTATAAGTATATAATTTATATTTATAATGAAATTTTTGGGTGTATAAACTTGAATGAAATACAACTAATAAAATTTGTCCAATATGATTTTTTTCTGGGTTTATTATAAACTTTACTCACCGTGTCATAGCCTACAAAGCTTTTTCGTATGTTACACGTGGAATTTGCATGTTGGGAAAGATTAATCACTTAATTGATGAATGTGCAATGTCTTTTAGATATTTTTTCCCTTGTTTAATTCACGCAACTGGGGGATAGAAGCTGGATAAAAATATGAGTCATATAAAGAAATGATGTGTGACTTTTGACAGGACAGAAACGTACATGAAATATGTTCAGAGACCTTAGGTACCAAACAGTTGAAAATTTAGGTTTTGCTCCAAAAGTTGAATGAAAAAAGCCTCTATCAAATCTTTGATTTAATAAAATTCAATGGTAAAATGAAAAATGAAAAAAATAATATTTGAAAATAAATTGGGTTATTGATTATTGTTATTGGTTATTTAATTGAATTTAATTAAATTCAAAATTGATTCAAGTGCTGCTCAATTCAATTTCAATTTTACTGAATCCCAGCAGCAAATGCCAATTATAGTTATTATTAAAATCAGTTGAAGTTTATTTAAATCAATTCAAGTGAATTTAAAGTGAATTAATACAATTCAAGTGTTCTCCAGTTATAATTCAAATCAAGTCAAGTGTTCTCCAGTTACAATTCAAATCAAGTCAAGTGTTCTCCAGTTACAATTAAAATCAGGTCAAGTGTTCTCCAGTTACAATTCAAATCAATTGAAGTGATCTCAAGTAAATTCAAGTAAGTCAAAGTGAATTATATTTAACTGAATTCATTTCAAGTGCTTTCGAATTAATTCAAGTGCATTAAATAAGGTGCAAATAAATTGAAACGCAGGATAGTTAACTCCATGAAATTCAAGTGAATTCAAAGGAAATTCCAGTCAATTTAAGTGAAATAAGTCCCAAATTAAGAAAGTACTTTCTAGTCAATTTCAGTGCTTGCAATGTAATTCAAGTTCATGTAAGTGGGTTTGAATAAATTCAAGTACGTTTCATTCAATTCCAGCAAATTCAAGTGCAGTTCATTAATATCAAGCAAAATTAAATACTTTCAATTTTATTCAAGTGCGTCAAAGTAAATTCAAGTGCATTTCATTCAATTCAAGTAAATTCAAGTGTGTTTCATTCAATTCAAGTAAATTCAAGTACATTTCATTCAATTCAAGTAAATTCAAGTGCATTTCATTCAATTCAAGTAAATTCAAGTGTCTCCAAGTAAATTCGAATGAGTTTCATTTAATTCAAGACAATTCAAGTGCTTTTAAGTAAATTCAAGTACTTTTCATTTAAGTGGAAGTACTTTCATTTAAGTACTTTCAATTCAAGTGCTTTTATGTAAATTCAAGTGCTTTCAATTTACTTCACGCCAATTCGAGTGTGTCCAAGTAAATTCAAGTGCGCTTCATGTAATTCAAATAATTTCCATTTAATTTATGGCAATTCAAGTGCATTCCATTTAATTCAAGTACTTTCCATTTATTTCAAGTAAATTAAAGTGTATTTCATTCAATTCAAGTAAATTCAAGTGTGTTCAAGTAAATTCGAGTGCGTTTCATTTAATTTAAGGCAATTCAAGTGATTTTCATTTAGTTTAAGTAAATTAAAGTTCTTTGAAGTAAATTAAAGTACTTTTCATTTAATTCAAATAAATTCAAGTGATTACAGATCAATTAAAGTGTGTTCGAGTAAATTCAAGAGCACAGTTCTTTCAATTCAAGTACTTTTCACTTAATTAAAATCAAGTCAAGTGTATTTCATTCAATTCAAGTAAATTCCAGTACTTTACATTTGATTCAAATAAATTCAAGTACTTTCTATTTAATTGAAGTAAATTCAAGTCCTTTATATTTAATTAAAGCAAATTCCAGTACTTTCCATTTAATTCAAGTACTTTCCATTTAATTCAAGTAAATTCAACTACTTTCCATTTGATTCAAGTAAATTCCAGTACTTTCCATTTAATTCAAGTAAATTCAAGTACTTTCCATTTAATTCAAGTCAACTCAAGTGCTTTGAATTTAATTAACGTCAAGTGTGTTCAAGTGAATTCTACCGTGCAATTCTTTCATTTCAAGTAATTTTCATTTACTTGAAGTAAATTCAAGTGTATTTCATTCAATTCAAGTAAATTCGAGTGTATTTCATTTTATTTAAGTCAATTCAAGTACATTTTACTTAATTGAAGTATATTAAAGTGCTTTTCATTCAATTAAAGTAATTTAATGTACTTTAAATTTAATTAAAGTAAATTCAAGTACTTTCCGTTTAATTCAAGTAAATTCAAATGATTTTCATTTAATTCAAGTACTTTACATTTATTTCAAGTACTTTCCATTTACTTGCAATAAATTCAAGTTAATTTCATTCAATTCAAGTAAATTTAAGTGTGTCCAAGTAAATTCAAGTAATTTCCATTTAATTTAAGTCAATTAAAGTATGGTCAAGTAAATTCAAGTATTTTGAAGTAAATTCAAGTATTTTAAAGTAAATTCAAGTAATTTCAATTAAATTCAAGACAATTCAAGTTTGATCAAGTAAATTCAAGTATTTTTTAAGTAGATTCAAGTAATTTCCATTTAATTTAATTCATTTAAAGTATTTTGAAGTAAATTCAAGTATTTTGAAGTAAATTCAAGTATTTTGAAGTAAATTCAAGTATTTTGAAGTAAATTCAAGTAATTTCTATTTAATTCAAGACAATTCAAGTTTGGTCAAGTTAATTTAAGTATTTTTGAAGTAGATTCAAGTAATTTCCATTTAATTTAAGTCAATTAATGTATGGTCAATTAAATTCAAGTAATTTCTATTTACTTTAAGTCAATTAAAGTATGATCAAGTAAATTCAAGTATTTTGAAGTAAATTTAAATAATTTCAAGTAAATTTAAGTAATTTCCATTTAATTCAAGTCAATTAGAGTATAGTCAAGTTAATTCAAGTATTTTTAAGAAAATTCAAGTAATTTCCATTTAATTCAAGACAATTCAAGTTTGGTCAAGTAAATTCAAGTATTTTTGAAGTAGATTAGGTAATTTCCATTTAATTTAAGTCAATTAATGTATAGTCAATTAAATTAAGTATTTTGAAGTGAATTCAAGTAATTTCTATTTAATTGAAGTCAATTAAAGTATGATAAAGTAAATTCAAGTATTTTGAAGTAAATTTAAATAATTTCAAGTAAATTTAAGTAATTTCCATTTAATTCAAGTCAATTAGAGTATAGTCAAGTTAATTCAAGTATTTTTAAGAAAATTCAAGTAATTTCCATTTAATTCAAGACAATTCAAGTTTGTTCAAGTAAGTTTAAGTATTTTGAAGTAAATTCAAGTATGTTGAAGCCCATTGCAAGTACATTTAATTTAAGTAAATTCATATATCTGCCATTTAATTCAATTCAATCCAAGTGTGTTCAATTAAATTCAAGTATTTTGAAGTAAATTCAAGTGATTTCAATTTGATTCAAGTCAATTCAAGTGCCTTTAGGTAAATTCAAGTACTTTTGATTTAATT
Organism: Euceroptres primus; assembly: GCA_037177015.1. Classification (NCBI taxonomy): domain Eukaryota; kingdom Metazoa; phylum Arthropoda; class Insecta; order Hymenoptera; family Figitidae; genus Euceroptres; species Euceroptres primus. The sequence goes on from JBAGKK010032863.1 coordinate 15,247, forward strand.
CGAGTCAGTTCGCGTTCTTTCAGGTAAATTCAATTGAATTCTGTGAATTGAATTACATCAACTTCGTTTAAGTACAATTACAGTGAATTCAAGTGCACTCTATTAAGTTCCAAGTGTTTTTTTTTTAATCTCAAGTGACTTCTGGAAATAATTAAACCTGAATTAAATAATGATTATTCCTGATGATAATATGAAATTATCAATATTAATTCAGAATTAAAATAATTAAATAATTAAAATAATTAAAATAATAACTATTTAAATAATAAAAAATAGATAAAGCTCTACAATAAGAATATTTCGTTAGCCAGCGCTCGTCAACTGTGCGGAAGGTTTGCTTATGCTTTGCTGGCAGGCTGCATCGATCGCATCAACGTTCTGGTGACCTCGACCCAATGCCACCGTCTTCCACTCACAGCCCGACCCTACCTTGTATTTCAGATCTGGACCACCCGAGTGTCCTTTTCACTATCCAATAATTTCATGATAATCTAATCTCAAGCCAGAAATTAACTAACTTATCAAACTTCATTAAATTAATTCACATCAAATTCTCCACTCTGCTTCAAAGCTTCTAAGTCTTCTTTTCCAACTCTGAAGATAATTGATATTCCTCTCGTCAAAACTTTAGGAGTGGCTTTTTCTTTTAACAAAACTTCCAAACAAAACCTTGTAAGTCCACTGATAACAAAAATATCGTTCAATCGAACATGTTTTCTTCAATCTGAATAATAATTTGCATAACTGGAATTTTTGCCGAGATTGCACCAGTTTTCTCTGAATATTATTTGTTCTACTTTTGGCCCACTTTTCCCACATTTCAAGCGGGAAAAGGGAATCTAAAGAACAGTGAGCAAGTTGCCAAGGTTACGCTCGCGTCATAACCACCCTGCAGGCGCGGCCTGAGAAACCTATTTCTATATATTTATTATACACCCTTCTGTTTATTTTCCTTCCCTAAAATTCTATTCAGCTATTTTAAGATTAGGGTCATTTTTTATTATTTTCACTTACATATTTTTATTATTTTCATTTATTATTATTATTTTCAATTTGTCAGAGTGTAAATTTATCATCCACTCTGAGTAATTAATCATCCCTTGTAATCAGCTACCCTTTTTTTATTATTCCTGTTATAGGAATATCGATTTAGAAATTATAATAAGAAGGGTCATTACAGAAAAAAAAGAGAAAAGAATTATCTAAGTAGGAAAATGGATCTCTGCACTGGTATTTGAGAGTATAAGATTATTGATTTATGAATTTGTGAACATGAATTTAAATAGGAATTTTTTTTATTAAGTACTTCAAAAGAGCAAAAGATGAAATTCAGCTGTAAAAGTAGCACGACGAGCGTAGCTGGGATACTGGATGAGGGAGTCGGTCGATAGAGCTCCTGGACCCCATCTCTCTTCTCTCGGGAGCTCAGCATTCTATATTCTGCATTACGCAACTCTCTCACTTTTCTTCCCCTTTCTCGCTCTTTTTTTATTTATATAATTAGGCCCATTTAACCCCTCTTTTTATCATCTCGATAACATTTTTAAATATATAAAAGGGATCAGATATGCCCCTTTGAAAAGAAACAAGCATAGAGAAGAAAATATTGGCATAAAATTATAAATATATTTAAATAGAAGCTCAGAGTATTTTATGAACAGTATTTTTAAAAATATTTGCGATTTAAACTTTCCGCTGAATTGTAACATTAATTTGTACATGAAATTAAAAAAAAAAGAGAATATAAAACACTAGGAGTAAATTACACATTTACCAGCGATAAGTAGTTACTTTAGAGACATTAAAGTCTGCTGATTTTGAGGTTATGTTCAAGTGGCCGCACGATTCTCATTGGAGGGAAATTTAAATTTCAGGATTTCAATCTTACTTAATTTCCAGCACAGAGAAAAAAATATTGGCAAAAGATTATAAATGTATTTAAATAGAAGCTCAGAATATTCTGTTAACACTATTTTAAAAAATATTTGTCACTTAAATTTCCCGCTAATTTGTCACATTAGTTCGTTTATAATTTTTTTTGAAAGAGAATATAAAATACTAGGATCAACTCTCTTGAGTAAATTATATTTTTACCACCGATAAGTTACTTTGGAGATATTAAACTCTGTTGATTTTGAGGTTATGTTTAAGTGGCCTCGCGATTCTCACTGGCGGAAATTTAAATTCCAGGATTTCAATTTTTTTAAATTCCAGCATAGAGAAAAAATATATTGTCAAGAAATTATAAATATATTTAAATAGAAGCTTAGAATATTTTGTTAACACTATTTTTAAAAATATTTGTCACCTAAATTTCCCGCTAATTTGTCACATTAGTTCGTTTATAATTTTTTTTTAAAGAGAATATAAAACACTAGGATCAACTCCCTTGAGTAAATTATATATTTACCACCGATAAGTTACTTTGCAGACATAAACTCTGTTGATTTTAAGGTTATGTTTAAGTAGTCTCACGATTCTCACTGGCGGGAAATTTAAATTTCAGAATTTCAATCTAGCTTAATTTCCAGCATAGAGAAAAAAATATTGGCAAAAGCTTATAAATATATTTCAATAGAAGCTCAGAATATTTTATTAACTCTATTTTAAAAAATATTTGCCATTTAAATTTCCCGCTAATTTGTCACATTAGTACGTTTATAATTTGTTTTCTTTTAAAAGAGAATATAAAACACTAGGATCAACTCCCTTGAGTAAATTACATATTTACCACCGATAAATTACTTTGAAAATACTAAACTCTGTTGATTTTGAGGTTATGTTTAAGTGGCCTCGCGATTCTCACTGGCGGAAATTTAAATTCCAGGATTTCAATTTTTTTAAATTCCAGCATAGAGAAAAAATATATTGTCAAGAAATTATAAATATATTTAAATAGAAGCTCAGAATATTCTGTTAACACTATTTTAAAAAATATTTGTCACTCAAATTTCTCGCTAATTTGTCACATTAGTTCGTTTATAATTTTTTTTTAAAGAGAATATAAAACACTAGAATCAACTTCCTTAAGTAAATTGCATATTTACCATCGATAAGTTACTTTGAAGAACTAACTGTGTTGATTTTGAGGTTATTTTTAAGGGGCCTCACGATTCTCACTGGCGAGAAATATTCCAGGATTTCTATTTTTTTTATTTTCAGCATAAAGAAAAAAAATATTAGCAAAAGATTATAAATTTTTTAAAATAGAAGCTCAGAATATTCTGTTAACACTATTTTAAAAAATATTTGTCACTTAAATTTCCCGCTAATTTGTCACATCAGTTCGCTTATAACTTTTTTTTTAAAAAGAGAATAAAAAAAAGAGAATATAAAATACTAGGATCAACTCAATTGGGTAAATTACACATAAACCACCGATAATAAGTTACATTGGAGGCACTAAACTCTGTTGATTTTAAGGTTATGTTTAAGTGGTCTCACGATTCTCACTGGTGGGAAATTTAAATTCCAGGATTTCAATTTTTTTAATTCCAGCATAGAGAAAAAATATATTGGCAAAAAATTATAAATATATTTAAATAGAAGCTCAGAATATTCTGTTAACGCTATTTTAAAAAATATTTGTCACTTAAATTTCCCGTTAATTTGTCACATTAGTTCGTTTATAATTTTGTTTTAAGAAAAGAGAATATAAAACACTAGAATCAACTTCCTTAAGTAAATTACATATTTACCACTGATAAGTTACTTTGAAGAACTAAACTCTGTTGATTTTGAGGTTATTTTTAAGGGGCCTCACGATTCTCACTGGCGGGAAATATTCCAGGATTTCTATTTTTTTCGGATTACAGCATAGAGAAAAAAAAATATTGACAAAAAATTATAAATATATTTAAATAGAAGCTATTTTTATGAACACTTTATAAATATTTTATGAACACTATTTTTAAAAATATTTGTCATTTGAATTTCCCGCTAAATTGTCACATTAGTTCGTTTATAAAATTTAAAAAAAAAAGAGAATATAATATACTAGGTCAACTCCCTTGAGTAAATTACACATATACACCGATAAGTTACTTTGGAGACACTAAACTCTGTTGATTTTGAGGTTATGTTTAAGTGGCCTCACTATTCTCACTGGCGAGAAAATTTAAATTCCAGGATTTCAATTTTTTAAATTACAGCATGGAGAAAAAAAATATTGACAAAAGATTATAAATACACTTAAATAGAAGATCAGAATATTTTATGAACACTATTTTTAGAAATATTTGTCATTAAAATTTCCTGCTAAATTATCACATTAGTTCGTTTATAAAATTAAAAAAAAAAAAGAGAATATAATATACTAGGTCAACTTCCTTGAGTAAATTGCACATTCACCATCGATAAGTAGTTACTTTAAAGACACTAGACTCTGTTGATTTTGAGGTTATGTTTAAGTGGCCTTACAATTTTCACTAGCGGGAAATCTAAATTCCAGGGTTTCTTTTTTTACTAAAAATCTTGTTTTTAAATCAATTTTTTCAAATGAATTTTTAAAATAACAAAGGTATATTAATGATATTTAAATTAAATTATTTTTATTTAATCAAAATGTGTAAATTACACATTTACCACCGATAAGTTACTTTGGAGACACTAAACTCTGTTGATTTTGAGGCTATGTTTAAGTGGCCTCACTATTCTCACTGGCGGGAAATTTAAATTCCAGGATTTCAATTTTTTTTAAATTCCAGCATGGAGAAAAAAAATATTGGCAAAAGATTATAAATATATTTAAATAGAGGCTCAGAATATTTCATGAACACTATTTTTAGAAATATTTGTCATTTAAATTTCCCACTTAATTGTCACATTCCTTCGTTTATAAAATTTAAAAAGAAAGAGAATATAATATACTAGGTCAACTTCCTTAAGTAAATTACACATTCACCATCGATAAGTAGTTACTTTAGAGACACTAGACTCTGTTGATTTTGAGGTTATGTTTAAGTCGCCTCACAATTTTCACTGGCGGGAAATTTAAATTCCAGGGTTTCTTTTTTTTCTTTTTTTCTTTTCTTGTTTTTAAATCATTTTTTTCAAATCCATTTTTTAAATAATAAAGGTATATTAATGATATTTAAATTGAATTATTTTTATTTTATTAACATGTGTAATTACTCAAATTTAATTTTTTAATATTATGTTAGAATTGATCTTTGAAATTTTGGAGAAAACTACTACAAAAGTGATTATTTATATTTTAATATGAATAATAATTTCAAATTGATTAATTATAAAAAAAAATTTAGAGTCAGTATAAATTTGTCTTTTATGTGTATACACAAGTGTTAGGGTACGGGATTTATACACGAGTTGCTAAGCGACCAGTGACGTCAACGCTTACGTCAGAAGACACAAGAGGTGCATCCGAACTTTATATGAAATTGCGAATCGGCTCTGCAAACGGTGTTTACACTGAGCTAAAAACTCATATTGTTTTACTTCAAAAAAAAAAAACTGATATTGCTTTTGCGGATTTAAATAAAAGTTTGGCTAAATCAAAATGTTGATTTCCAGAATTTTTGTTGAATCAAGAAATTTAAAGAAATTTTTGTTGATTTAAACTATTTAATGAAAGGTTAAATATCCAGGGTTTTAGTTGATTTAAAGAAACGATTGTCTAAACCACACAACTAATTATTTAATTTAATAAAATGATTGGTAGAGTCAACCAAACTTTTATCTAAGTGATAATAACAATACAATATACAAGAAAAATTGGTATAAAATTGTAAAATGATAAAAAGTCAAAACGGCTTGCTTTTGTATTCGCTTAAATTAATTTCCAGTTAACAAAAGTGATTTACGACAGTGTCGAAATGTATGCACGTCAGAATCGGTTTATACACATTGATACGATTATACATAGATACGACACAGGTGCGTGTTATCTTTTCCAACAAGTCTTTTAACTATGGAAGTATAGAAGATCGTGTGCCACTTAAATGCCAAGGTCATTACATTTTCCTACACAAAATAATTAACTCCTTTTAAATTTTCTTAAAAATGAATTTTTCTCATTTACATAACTAAAAACTAATTAAAGAGAACCCAATTTTTATTCTTCAAACGCTTCAATTATTTTTTATATAAAGAAACACAGTTGAAAGGGACCCAATTTTTATTCTTTAGACGCTTCAATAATTATTGTCGGTATAAAAAAAAACAGTTGAAATGAGCTCAAGCTTTTTTGTTCTAAATTAGTGTAAAAAGCAGATGAATTGGGCCTAGTTTTTATTGTTTATGTGCAAAACCAGTTGAAGGGGGCTTAATTTTTATTGTTTATGTGCAAAACCAGTTGGAGGGGGCCCAATTTTTATTGTCGCGATAAAAACTAGACAAAGAGGGCCCAATTTTTGTAGTTACTATAAAAACTAAAATAAATTTTTCTCATTTACATAATTGAAAACTAATTGAAGAGGACCCAATTTTTATTCTTCAGACGCATCAATTATTGTTGACATAAAGAAAAACAATTGAAATGGGCTCAAGTTTTTTGTTGGTATAAAAAGTAGATGAATTGGGCCTAATTTTTATTGTCTATGTGCAAAACCAGTTGAAGGGGGGCTCAATTTTTATTGCTTATGTGCTGAACCAGTTGAAGGGGGCCCAATTTTTATTGTCGTGATAAAAAACTATACAAAGGGGGACTAATTTTTACTGTCACGATAAAAAACTAGACAAAGGAGCCCAATTTTTATTGTCACGTTAAAAAACTAGACAAAGGGGGCCCAATTTTTGTAGTTACTATAAAAACTAAAATAAATTTTTCTCGTTTACATAATTTAAAACTAATTGAAGAGGACCCAATTTTTATTCTTCAAACGCTGCAATTATTGTTGATATAAAGAAACACAGTTGAAAGGGACCCAATTTTTATTCTTTAGACCCATCAATTATTGTCGATATAAAAAAAAACAGTTGAAATGGGCTCAAGTTTTTTGTTAGTATGAAAAGCAGATGAATTAGGCCTAATTTTTATTGTTTATGTGCTGAAGCAGTTGAAGGGGGCCAAATTTTTATTGTCGCGATAAAAAAATAGACAAAGGGGGCCCAATTTTTGTACTTACTATAAAAAGTAAAATAAATTTTTCTCATTTACATAATTGAAAACTGATTGAAGAGTGTCCAATTTTTATTCTTCAGACGCATTAATTATTGTTGATATAAAGAAAAACAGTTGGAAGGGTCCCAATTTGTATTCTTCAGACGCATCAATTATTGTTGATATAAAGAAAAACAGTTGAAAGGGTCTCAATTTTTATTCTTCAGACGCATCAGTTATTGTTAACGAAAATAAGTTGAAAGGGACCCAATTTTTATTCTTTAAACGCATCAATTATTGGACCCCCTGACAAAGGGGGTCCAATTTTTTTAGTTACTATAAAAACTGAAATAAATTTTTCTCATTTACATAATTGAAAACTAATTGAAGAGGGCCCAATTTTTATTTTTCAGACGCATCAATTATTGTTGATATAAAGAAAAACAATAGAAAGGGACCCAATTTTTATTCCTTAGACGCATCAATTATTGTCGATAAAAAAAAAACAGTTGAAATGGGCTCAAGTTTTTTTGTTGATGTAAAAATCAGATGAATTAGGCCAAATTTTTATTGTTTATGTGCAAAACTAGTTGAGGGGGCCCAGTTTTTATTATCGCGATAAAAAACTAGACAAAGGGGACCCAATTTTTGTAGTTTCTATAATCTTTTTATAGTAACTACAAAAATTTGGCCCCCTTTGCTTAGTTTTTTACCGCGATAATAAAAATTGGGCCGCCTTTGTCTAGTTTTTTATCGCGACAATAAAAATTGGGCCCCCTTTGTCTAGTTTTTTATCGCGACAATAAAAATTGGGCCCCCTTCAACTAGTTTTGCACATAAACAATAAAAATTAGGCCCAATTCATCTGCTTTTTATACCAACAAAAAAACTTGAGCCCATTTCAACTGTTTCTTTTTTAATATAAAAAACTGTAAGGAGGGGCCTTATTTATATTTTCTGTTTAAATGAACCAATTACCGTTGATCTGACTATGAAATTTAATAGAAGCTTAAGAATAGAAAAGTTGTGGACAAGTTTGTAAGGACGTGTTAAAGTAGGAATGTAGGAAATGTGAATTTTGAAAATTAGGAGATTTTATGAATAATAAAGCGACCGTTTTGAAGAAAATAAACTGGGGCGTTTTCATGCAACGTCCCACGCATGCCCATGGTTTACACTCATCTTTTTCTATTTGGGAGTCTCATTGATTGCAGCATGTTCCTCTGGTCCTCCACAACTGTACTTTCTTCTTTCATTTGTAGCTTAAAACTCCTTCGCCCCCTAGCTTCTATAAATACCATTATATTTTTGTTACTTGATATATCTCGCTATTATTAACCATTTTTGAGGATGCTACATTTCTGCCCTTCAATAATGTTCTTATGGCCACATATTTTAAGCTTCAGTTGTTTTAGTTTAAAAAAAAAAGATGTTAAAAGTAGCTTTACTTTCAATATTTTTGTGGTTATGAAACTTTGATTGATGATGATAATGTTGATGATGATGATTCGTTATGATGTTAATGATGATGATAATGATGATGCTGATGTTGAAGAAGATAATGATGATCAACTTCATCTTCAACATCATCATAAACATCGCCATTATCAACATCAACACCATTATTTTCATCATCATCATCATCTGCAACATTATTTTCATCATCAAGTTGATGATGTTGAAGAAAATGGTGTTGCGATGATGGCGATGGTTATATTTCGGGTAATGATAATGATATTGTTGATGATGTTGATGATAATGATGGTGTTGAAGAATATGATGATGGAAATGATGGCGTTGATATTGATCATGGCGATATTAATGTTTTTAATGCTGATGATGTTGAAGAAGATGATATTGATGATGCAAATGATGAAAAACAAGAAAATGATGATAATATTGGTGATGTTGATGATGATATTGAAGAAGGTAGTGACGGTGATGGTGAAGTTAATGATGTTATGATGAAAATGGTGATGTTAGAGAATATTATGTTGATGGAAATAATGACGTTGATACTAGTAATGGCGATATTCACCTTGTGGATGCTGATTATTTTAAAGATGATGATGAAAATTATGGCTTTGGTGTTGATAATTGTGATGTTAATGTTGTTGATGATGATAAAAATGATGATGTTGAAGAAAATGATGACGATATTCATGTTGTTAATAATAGTGATGATAGTGTTGATGCTAATGATGATGAAGATGATGATAGGAAAATGATGAGATTGATGAAAATGGTAGCATTGAAGTTGGTAATGGTAATGTTATTGACGCTGATATTGTTGAAGAAGATGATGAAGATGATGCTGAAAATGATGGTATTGATGTTGATAATGTCAATGTTCACATTGTTGAAAATGATGGCGTTGATGTTGTGTAATGATAATGTTGTTGATATCGATGATGTTGAAGAAGATGATGAAAATGATGGTGTAGATGTTGATAATGGCGATCTTCATGACGTTGATGACGAAAATTATGATGTTGAAGAAAATGATGTTGATGATGGGAATGATGGAGATGTTCATGTTGTTAATAATAGTGATGATATTGTTGATGCTAATGATGATGAAGATGATGATAGGAAAAAGATGATGTTGATGTAAATGGTAACATTGAAGTTCGTAATGGTAATGTTTTTGACGCTGATGTTGTTGAAGAAGATGATGAAGATGATGCTGAAAATGATGGTATTGATGTTGATAATGTCAATGTTCAATTGTTGAAAATGATGGCGTTGATGTTGTGTAATGGTAATATTGTTGATATCGATGATGTTGAAGAAGATGATGAAAGTGATGGTGTCGATGTTGATAATAGCGATCTTCATGTTGTTAATAGCGATCTTCATGTTGTTGGTGACGAAAATGATGGTGTTGAAAAAATGATGTTGATAATGGGAATGATGGAGATGTTCATGTTGTTAATAATGACGATGATGTTAAAGAATATTATGTTGATGGTGGAAATGATGAAGATGTTCATGTTGTTAATAATGATGATGATGATTTTGAAGAAAATTATGTTGATGATTTAAATGATGGAGATGTTCATGTTGTTAATAATTATGATGATGATTTTGAAGAAAATTATGTTGATGATTTAAATGATGGAGATGTTCATGTTGTTAATAATGATGATGATGTTGAAGAAAATGATTTTGATGATGGAAATGATGGAGTAGTTCATGTTGTTAATAATGACGATGATATTGTTGATGATGTTGATGCTAATTATGATGATAGGAAAATGGTTATGTTGATGGAAATGATGGCATTGATATTGTTTAATGGAAATGTTGCTGTCGCTGATGTTGCTGAAGAAGATGAGGAAGATGATGCTGAAAATGATGGTATTGATGATGATAATGTCAATGTTCACATTGCTGAAAATAATGGCGTTGATTTTGTGTAATGGTAATGATGTTGATGATGTTGAAGATGATGATGAAAATGATGGTGTGAATGTTGATAATGGCGATCTTCATGTTGTTGATGACGAAAATAATGATGTTGAAGAAAATAATGATGATGGGAATGATGAAGATGTTCATGTTGTTAATAATGATGATGTTGAAGAAAATAATGATGATGGGAATGATGAAGATGTTAATGTTGTTAATAATGATGATGTTGAAGAAAATTATGTTGATGCTAGAAATGATGGAGATGTTCATGTTGTTAATAATGATGCTGATGTTGAAGAAAATTATATTTATGATGGAAGTAATGAGGATGTTCATGTTGTTAATAATGATGCTGATGTTGAAGAAAATTATATTTATGTTGGAAATGATGAAGACGTTCATTTAGTTAATAATAATGATGATCTTGAAGAAAATGATGTTGATGATGGTACTGAAAGAGATGTTCATGTTGCTAATAATGTCGATGATATTTTTGATGATGCTAATGCTGATGATGATGATAGGAAAATGATCAAGTTGATGGAAATGATGGCATTGATGTTGTTTAATGGTAATTTTTTTGATGCTGTCATTGCTGAAGAAGATGATGATAAAAAAGATGGTGCTGACGTTGATAATAGCGATCTTCATGTTGTTGAAAATGACGATATTGTTGATGCTGATTATGATAGTGATAGTGATGATGAAAACGATGATGTGGAAGAAGATGATGTTGATGTTGTTAACGATGATCAAATTGAGTATAAAAAATTATTCTTGGAATATCCTTTGGAATTATCCTTTGGAATATCCTCTAATTAATATCTCCTTCTTCTCGATCAAAAAGCTGACATTGAACCTTTCAATGAAAATTAATTGCATGTCAGATTTTTTTTAATATCAATTTTTAGTTAGGGAGTACCAATTACAGCAGCTATCTAACCAGCCAACCCCGGCAACTGGATAGTCATGATTACCGAAGTCGCTGCATCGATTGAACCTATACGCGGGTGGGCATTGCAAATCGTGTCTATAAACCCCGGATAAATGTTAAATACACATAAAAAAGACCACCAACCAACATAGAAAATTTCAGCTACAAAAAAATTAAAATATAATTTTTCATGCCATGAGAGCATGTAAGCAAAACCCCTACCTACTATAATTAATATTATCAATTATCATTTTATGGAATCTTATTATCAACTATTTAAACTATTATCAACTATTTATTCTCAATTATCAATAATTCTTACATTCACAGTAAACAGGATTTACTATCCATCCATTTCCTTACAATTTTCTTTTCTAATAAAGTTGAATATTAGCAATAACATAGGTAATTCATAGCAATAACATAGGTATCCAAAAACAAAATAGAATCTCATATTTTGAAAAAAAAATATGCGAGTTTTTTTTTCAATTTGAGAATGGTTGGAGATATAAATGGACCGGGAAGAGGAAGATCATCCTGGGACGTACGTAGGACCTTCCAAGTGTGGATGTTGCGACGAATCCTGTGACGTCATTTTAGTACGTCCGCGACACCTACGCATACACAAGCGCAAGCGCACGTAAAGGCAGTGGGTTAATAGGTTACGGTATCGATCTTTCAGACATCCGACTAACACACAACTCGGCAACCATTCCTTTAATTCAGTCCCATCCACCCCTTTCGATGTTGCTTTCCGATTTTTACCCCATTTTTTCTCTTTCCCTGTACCATCTCGTGTTATTTCCTTAATGATTTAACGATCATTACCATACCTGCAGTTACATGTTCAGTTCTCTGTGAAAAAAGGCTCGTTATTTTCATGCAAATGAAAAAAAAAAATTTTAAATAAAAGAAAATACCTAAAAAGTAAAAAAATCTAAATGTTACAAACCAGAAATGTTACCAGAAATGTTACTAACAATTCAGAATCAGTTTTTCAACTCTTACAATATTTTTTTTTTTAAATATATTATAAATATAAATATTGTAAGTTCAGAAAACTAATTACGCTAAGAAATGTAAGAAATTTAAAACACTCTTTTTTATGTAGGATGGTTATTACAACAGGAAATGGGAACAGTTGCCAACCGATTTCTAAATCGGAGTTTGCATTATTAAATTTTTCTTTTTCAAACAGAAATACAGATTTAGAGATCGTTTTCCTAAACTTGGAAAAGAAGGAGTAATTTAACATATTTAGACATTTATGTATTTCTTCTGGTTTGAGAAATCAGAAAAGGTTTTGGATCAGCATTGCGAAGCGTTTGCTAAACTGCCTAATTTATTTTATATAAAAAAAATGTTCAGACGATGAATTTTCATGAGTGTAAATTTACTTAAATTATACTTGGAGAGTTCTTGCTTACGAGACGCGCAGTGTTGTCACTGGCCCAGATTCCGGATACTTTACCGATGGATGTCTTGCTTAAATATATCGTACAACAGCTGTGCGTTGATTTCGCAAGAAGATCGCGAAACTTTTACAAATCGATGTCACAGACCAGAGATATAATTAAGAAAACTATGGTCATCATAGATAAAAGAATCGATACAAAGTCTCCAGAGTTAATTGACTTAAAATGACTATTTAACTTCTATTTAAAATATGATATTTAAATATGATTAACTTATTTAAAATATTTAATTTCTATTTAAAATATGTATCTGACTTTTATTTAAAATGTGTATTTACTCTCTAAATTTGAATTAGTAGTTTTCTACTAATAAAATAGTGCCGAATCGTTTACCAATTGCTTTAGTAAGCATTTTTACTAATTAATAGTAGAAAACTGCTAATTCATAGTAAAAAAACTACTAATTCATAGTAGAAAACTACTAATTCATAGCAGAAAACTACTCATTCGTAGTATAAAACTACTAATTTATGGTAGAAAACTACTAATTCATAGTAGAAAACTACTAATTTATAGTAGAAAACTACTCATTCATAGTAGAAAACTATTAATTTATAGTAAAAAATTACTAATTCACTTATTAAAGTTTACTAAATAAATTAGAAAGCTTTACTACGTGAATTGGTAGTTTTCTACCATTAATTAGTAGTTTTCTACTAAAAATTAGTAGAAATGCTTACTAAAGCAATTAGTAAACGATTCGGCACTATTTCATTAGTAGAAAACTACTAATTCAGATTTAGAGAGTAACTTTATTTTAAAATATCCATATAACTAATATTTAAAATAGTTTAGCTGATAATAAAAATTATTTAAGTAATGTTTAAAATAGATAACTAAGAAATAAAATAGTTTAACTAATATTTAAAATAGTTTAACTAATAATTAAAATAGTTTAACTAATATTTGAAGACATGAGAATGACAACTCGGTAGAGACCATTTGAGGTTGGCCCCTAAATTAGGGTATTTTAACTATTACTTGGGGGGCCAACTTCAAATGGTCTTTAACAAGTTGTAATTCTCATGTCTTCATTTAAATTAGTTTAACTAATATTTAAAAAAGTTTAACTAATAATTAAAATAGTTTAACTAATATTTGAAGACATGAGAATGACAACTCGGTAGAGACCATTTGAAGTTGGCCCCTAAATTAGGGTATTTTAACTATTACTTGGGGGGCCAACTTCAAATGGTCTTCAAAGAGTTGTCATTCTCATGTCTTCATTTAAATTAGTTTAACTAATATTTAAAATCGGTAAAGACCATTTGAAGTTGGCCCCTAAATTAGGTTATTTTAACTATTACTTGGGGGGCCAACTTCAAATGGTC
>JBAGKK010032864.1:0-10883 GCA_037177015.1 Euceroptres primus
TTCTTTTTTGACCTTCTCTTCCATGACTTCCTGCGCTGATTAATTCTTAAAAGGTCGAGACTAAACGTACAACATTACCTATCCCTATATCAGTTATTTAATATACTTAGAGATCATTATTTAAAGATAAAAAAAGGTGCGCCTTCGGCTCCTTCACACCCCCCTCCATCAACACCCTTCTATTCATATCATCGATCAATCAGAGGAACCCCCATAATCTCCTATCAATCAAATCTCCCGCCATAACCCTCCCCTCTTTTTTAGACCACGCCCACCGGCCAATCAGATCTCCTGCCATAATTCCGACCAATCATAATATTTCCCTACCTCCTCCACCACTACAACAAACCACCCCCTTTATACCATCACAATATCCTCTCACGTCACCTATACCCGTCAAAAACCATCCCCTTTAAACAAACTTGACAACCCCTTTACCTCCTCCTCAAATATGCCACGCCCACAGGCCAATCAGAACACACGTATCCCCTCCATCTTCCCCGCCCCTACTTTGAGACCACGACTACCGACAAATCAGATCTCCTGCCATACCCGAAGTACTCTACTAATTTGTACAGGCAATATTGCAATTTGTAGGGAGAAAAGAAGAAGCACATAAGTTTTTCGAATTGTAAATAATTACAGATAGTTCAACTAACTACCTCGAATTTAAATCGCCTCATTATCTTAGTTAGAACTGATATTTATGTCATATTTGAATTTAAATCGCCTCATTATCTTAGTTAGAACTGATATTTATGGCATATTTATGTCAAATAAACAAACAATTTGTGATATTTCGAAAATTTGATAACGGCAGTTTGTTGAAAAATGCTTAGGATACCATCGTGAATTTTTTCAGTATTTTCCTATTATTTTTTCGATAAAAAAATATGCTTCAAAGTTGACTGTCGTTAAAAACTGTAAAATTTCTTTGCTTTTTATCAGATTTTCGGATCTGTAAGCCACAACAAATTTTTTGGCATATTGGTTTCAGGCTCATTAACGTACAACACTTTGATCTTTAAAATAATCGTTCATTCATTGAGCTGCCATTTTTTCTTCACTTACGTCTTTAACGTCAAAGCCATAGGACTCGAATTTTCTCGCCGATAGTAGAGACTTGGCAGCTGGCAGCCTTCGGGACAACAACGAATGATTATTTTTAATTAATCTAGCTCGTTCGCGACACTATATATAATAGTAATTAATATTTTATTAAAATTACTATTCTAAGCGCACGCGCGTCGCATTAAAAAATTTGGATCCCGTGAAATAATAGAAACTACTAAGTATTTCTTACGCATTTCTCTCCAGAAAAAATGTAGAATAACGTGCAGAAAAAATTTTCTTTTGAAAGACAAAAGTTCAATTTGTTTATAAACAATTGATACTTTTTAAGCAAATTTAGTGTTTTATATTCGGAAGAAAGATTTCAGGAATGTACGTTTCTAAACAAACATTTAAACGTAAGAATCAGCAAAATCAGTTTAGCCGTTCACGAGAAAATGTTGATCATGTTGTAACATTAAATTTTCATTGTTAATAACTTTTGAAAAAAAATTTGTTTGCGACCAAACCCTGCGGAAATCTTTTTGAACATAAGGGCTATTGAAAAATTCATTTTACATCGAAAAACACGACTTTCGATTTATGGTGGCCTACTTGGTATAATTTGACCTAATCTAAAAATTCAAACTCGAATAAAAAAAACTGGTAAGCAGAAAATTTCAATCAGTGCATATTTTGACATGCTAGATCAATACTACAATGCTATTAAGGTCGGTTTTTTGACTTCGCATCCTTTTTTTTGTGTGCCTGTATTATTCGTTTTGTTCGTTTTATTATTAGTCTTTTAATTTTCGGTAGAAGATCGATTCCTAAAACTCAAATTTATCAGAGGAGGTTACCAAAGTAAGCGGCCAAAGACAGCTTTATTTTAAATATTATACTAAATACTGAGTATTATTCCCGTAAAAAACAATAGATATCAAAATAATTGAAAAATTAAGGATTTTCGACAGTTTTGCTTTTCTAGTAAGTAGTCTTGGTAGTCCAGGTGTTGAAAATACATCTTCTTCGAGGAGATTGAGTTAAGTTTGTTTCTTTAGAGCTGCGAGAATGTTTACAATCGACTCCGATTCTAATGTTGCTTGCTCAACAGGTTCTAGTGCAATTAAAGTTTCGAAATCATGTGGTACTCCTTCACTTATCCTTCTGATGTTGAAGCTCTGGTATAATTTCAGGTGCATCAGCAGCCGTGTAATTCATTTTTTAAAGGATTCCATCTTTCTTTCTTTGCAATTTTTCTCGAAGCTGCGTATAATAATAGTCCATTTTTGCCAGATACGTAGCGTATATTAGTGGATGACCTTGTGTTAACTCACACCAACGAGGGAATGGAACGTAGCCCCGAAACTCGGTCACGACTGATAGTGTTTCTTGGTAAATTTTATTTCTATTCTCTGTCTGGATTTTAGCTCACTAAGTACCATTTCCTGACAATATTTCAATAATTTTGCCCTCTCTCCAAAGCTTCCCATCTACCTTATGCACTACTGCATTGCGAAGAGTTCTCAATTCTCTTATCTTCTTTCCTTACTTCTTCCTTTTTCTATGATTTTAAACATTTTTAGAAGTATTTTCTGAAGACTTGCTACCTCTATTTCTGCCAGAACCTGTTTATACTGTTGAACTTTATATTTGATCACATGAATTTTTACAGATAACCTGGTTCGAATGGTAAAGAATGTCCACTTGGATTGCCTGGAGAGAAGCAGGGTACGCCCTACAAACCAAAGGCAAAAGTATGAAGATGAGCTATTCAAAAGGGTTTAAAGATAGTTTCCAGCTTAAGTGCTTCCACAACTCCAAGACAACGGGTGATGCTTTACCATGTTATACTTTTTTTATAGAACATTTATACAACGTGTTTCTTGTGGCACAATACTTTCACTTCTTGAGACTTCATTTTCAGTTTCACATTAGGAAACGACTATATTCGTTTCTGTCTTTTTTTCTAGTAGTATAGCTATGTCACTACGAGTCTACTTACCGACCGAGCAAGGTTCCAATCCATGCTAAGTTACAGGCAGTCGGTAATACCCTCGGTCGGTAATACCGAAGATAATGCCATTTTAGCAAGTTAACGATCGCCGGTATTACCACCAGTCGATAATACAGATTCCTGGTATGACCTTTTCCTCGGTCGGTACGTCAGAGATCTACCTTACTGATATTGAACTAATTGGGTCATAACTTCACTTGCCGACAGGTGTAGACACCGATGCAAGTTTCCGACAGTCGGTATTACCCTCAGTATTACCATCAGCCGGTAATGCAGATTCTTGATATTGACTAATCCTCAGTCGATACATCAGGGTTCTACCTTACTGACCTCAAACAAAATAGACCATGTCGCCGCTTACCGACGCGTGATGCGACGACCGCTAGTAACCGACAGTCGGTATTACTTTTATCTGCTATTTCCCTCAGTCGATAATGCAGATTTATCACACGGACTTGATTTCGGGCGGTACAGCAGGGTTCTAACTTATTGACATTAATCCCCAGCCTTGGATTTCCCTTGCTTTTATCAAAGGTTAAAGACTAATGATATCCCTACACTCTATATATGTTTTGAAAATCTTTTTTGAGAATTTCAATGAATATTTTTTATACACTAGTATATATTTTGCATACACAATCATATTTTGTTACTATTTTTCCTAATCCAATGATGATTCTCACAATTTTTTCTTTTATTTTTTTAATAAAAGTGGTAAATCTATCCCCTCTTCTTTTATATATACCATATTTCTAATTTAATTTATCAATAAACCCTCTTTAAATACTTTTTCTTTATTCTCATTTGGAACATTCGCGCGCTTTATCTTATCCGAAAACAGCGCCATTAAACTCTCTGCATCGGGGAGTCCCCTTACGCGCTCCAACCTAAGCTTCTCCTCTAAGTGGGGGCAGCCACGTCCCTGGGTGTGTATACCCGGAGCGTCCTATGAAAGGCCCGCAGATACCCAGGCTGATCATTCCGTCGCATTGCTCGATGAAAGTCTCATCGAGCGATCCAGAAAACGATACACCAGGTCCAGAGAGAATCCAAGGTAAGTGCTCAATCTATATTTGCATGGTAATTTTGCACGTCTTTTTGCTTGTAGTATTAGTGCATGGCGTTTTGCTTGTAGTATTAGTGCATGGCGTTTCGCTTGTAATATTAGTGCATGGCTTTTTGCTTGTAGTATTAGTGCATGATAGTTTGCATGGCTTCTTTACTTCTTGTGTATGGTAATATTAATACATGGCTTTTTGCTTGTAGTATTAGTGCATGTCTTTTTGCTTGTAGTTTTAGTGCATGGCTTTTTGCATGCTGTTTTGCGCCGACTCCGATTTGGAGTGGGGATAACGGTGGTGGTGGGGATATTGCTCTATGAAAGCTGAGAAATAATTGAAGTTTAACCATTCTTTCATCTATCTAGGTGATCGGCAGTACGAACAACAACAAGGTGGAGACTTCAGCGCTGCTTAACGAATGGACTAAGCTCATCCCTAACGTCGAGAAGGCTGTGGACCTGCTTCAGACCCTGAGAGAAAAAGATGGAGTTCTCTCCTTCATCCAACGATGGATAAATAAGTGTGACAATATTTTAAGAAGTGTAAATAAATTACATCGAAAAATATGTATATCGTCGGCTGAGCGAAAAAAATCTGTAAACATTATCGAACAAATTATATGTATGTCTGCGTGTTCGCCTTGATGCGTTACCAGTACAAGGTGAAGGTGTGAGAAATCCTCTTACTGATCGAGTAAGATGAGTTGATTGTGACGCAACGTTTAAACGTCGACTCCAAACAGGAGTATTTGTAAATATATTTCATAAGGATATTAATGCATTCTTCGATGATGCTTTTTTATTATATTTAAAAAGCGCATAATAGACGCCTTAAATACGTTTGGAGCGATAAAAGTGTACGCTGAATTAGGTGCTAAACTTAAAAAAGTTGTCAACGAGGATGAAAACGCAGAACTGAAAACATTTAAGTCTAAGGCAAAAGAAATTTTTTCGACGACTGTATTAGATGATTGTTTTAACGACAAAGTAAAACAACTAATCCTAAGGAAACTTGAAGATTTCCAAGAAACCGATTCCGAATGGAAATTGCACTCGATTATGAAATTAGAAATTAACATTTACAAGTACAAGCCTATGCGAGCTAGTTTTTATATCGACTTACCGCTGCCAATTAAAAAGAAACAGGCTTGTACCAATGTACAAAATACTGACAACCAATGCTTCAAATGGGCAGTGTTATCGGTGTTGTATCCATCTTCACAACATGTGAATCGTGTGTCTAACTATACGCAGTATAAAAATAAATTAGATTTTAGTGAAATAAACTTTCCCGTAACTCTGAAAGATGTACCAAAGTTCGAAAAATTAAATGAAATCTCTGTAAACGTGTATGGTCTGAACAGAAGAAATTTTAATTATACTGTTGTCCCTCTACATCTAACAGCTGAAAAGAGGGAACAACATGTTAACCTTCTTCATGTTCGAGACCATTACATTGACGAGAGTCTTGATGAATATATTGATGATGACGACGACGATCAAGATTTTTATAACTTTTATTATGTATGGACACAAGATCTGTCTAGACTTGAAAACTTCCAATTTTCAAGCAATAGACATAAAAACACATTTGTGATAGATGTCTCCACTATTTTACGAGTGAAAAAAAATTGTCCACCCACGAAGAAGATTGTAAGACCCTAAGCCATTAAAAAATTAATCTTCCCAAACCCGGCAAAAACTTTGTAGAATATAAAAATTACAACAATAAAGAAAAGGTCCCATTCATAGTCTATGCAGACTGTGAATTTTTGCTTAAACCGGCTAAAAATCCGCAGGAAAATAATTCCTATACTGAAATTTTCGAACACTATGAAATCTTCAGCATAGTATATTATTTGAAATGTAGCTATGTCGATTCTCTGTATGGCTACCATCTCTGCCCTGAAGATGCAGACCCTGCGAAGTGGTTCGTTAAGGAATTGGAGCAATTGGCTGAAGACGTTGAAATCGTCTTCCTATGGCCAATTCCTATGGATGATCTTACTCGTAAGCAAAAGTCTGCCTTCAAGGAAACGACTGTGTGCCACATTTGCGAGAAGAATATAGCACCGGGTGAGACAAAAGTTCGCGATCACTGTTATTTAACGGGTAAATATGGAGAGCCGACCCATCAACATTGTAACATAAATTATCAAATTTTCGAATTATACCTGTAATGTTCCACAATCTCACTGGCTATGACGCGTACTTTATAATTTGCGAAATTGGTACCAAATTTGAAGGTAAAGTTGATCTCCTCCTCTTGAACAAAGAAAGATACATTTTTTTCACGAAACACGTCAAGGGGAGTGAGATCAAATTACACTTCATTGACTCGTTTAGATTTATTTATTTATTTATTTGAGAATTAAATTCCGCGTGACCTGAAAAGGTCACTTGATGGGTAACATGATATGTACACAAGAAAACGCCTTATGAGGAACAATAAAAGTAGACCTATGCGTATACATAGCGATGGCAGCGGCGATTACATTTACAAGATTTTGCTGTTGCAATATTCGAAACAGATTTGGGATGTCGTCTGCTGGAGTGAATGCCAAAGCACACATCATTTGCGCTCCTTTTTTCACCAAAGTGGTAGAATCATTGTACAAAGTTTGCAAGCCATCTGCTTGAATATGGCAAAAGATATTCTAGCTGAAGTGAAAGAAACAACATTTAATTTTATCTTCTTCAATCACACTCTTTATCGCGTTAATGATTGCAAGCTCAAAATCTGTCTTCACCACATCAGGCAAGCGTGCTTCTTCCATTACAACATCCAAAACTTTCGGAGCAGTACTAAAAGTGCCGTCCAGGAACCAGACTCTACTCCTGAATAAGTGCCGTAAGTTCTCTTCTGTGGCAAAAACAAGAATTCTCTCTTCTTTTTCTTAATCATCGACAGAGTCGTACAATAAGAAAATTGCACCGCCTAAAGAATGTCTATAACGATCGGGAATTTCATTAAAATCTTGGATTCGGCTAGGATTTGGCGGTAAATTTTTCATTCGTTGCCTGCTGATAGCTTTTCTCAAATTGACACGATCAGGAATTTCTGTTAAAATCTCTAAAAAAAAATAATATATAAATATTAGTAACTACATAATGCTCATTAATACTACTCATCTAATAAGGAATACCTGATGAAACAGAGCATAATTCTTTGCGCATAATTTTTACAGGTGGTGCTTCGGGATGTACCTCACGCTTAATTTGATTTACAATTTTTATGGCTTTTACCTCTTCCGCATTTGGCGCGTGACAATGTGCTGAGTGTTCCGGTCCTTTGAGAATGATTATATTTTCTTCTGTGCCAGTGGTTATAGCCCGAGCTGAACATTCGCCTTTTCTTTGACAATTCCAACAAATTTTAGTATTCCTCGAACCCGAATGTTTATAGTACAAATAATTGTCAATGCGTTGAGCAAAACTGCTCTTTGCGTTGTTACAAGTTCAGGCATTACTTGGAATTTAGCATTTTTTTATCTCGTCATAAGAGTCTAAAAAGGTTGGTTCAATAAACTGAACTTACTCATATCTCATTTGTTTATAACATCAATTCTTTCCCTGCAAAATACTCAATTTCGGGAAGGAAAGTTTTTTGGTAAAAAAAGTTTTGGGAAAAAGGATTTTGGGAATTGCGAGTGTTTGGGAAAAATTTTTTTTGGGAAAAATGTCCACTAGGAGCAATGGATTGGAAAAAGTGACCTACAATCCTCTAAATGATGCGCGTATCTCTGATCAAGACTATTCGCATGCGCAGCGCGTATGGTCTGAGTTTGACTGAAAAAATCTTGGCGAGTACGTTGATTTGTATATGAAAACAGACATGTTGTTACTTGCGGATATCTTCGAAAATTTCCGAGAACAGTATCTGAAAGCGTACGGTATAGATCCAGCACACTATTATACAACTTCTGGTTTGATTTGGGATGCCATGTTAAAGTATACCAAAATAAAGTTAGAACTCTTCACTAACACTGTTAAACTCGTGTTTATTGAGCTAGGTATTAAGAGTGGAGTAGGCCAATGCTCTAACCGCTATGCCAAAGCAAATCACCCATACAGGCATACATGGAAGTTTACAACGAGAATGGTGAAATCATTTATTTGGTCTAATTTGACGCCAACAACCTGTACGGTTGGACAATCACGCAATGGTTTCTCTATGGTGGTTTCGAGTGGGTTCCAAATGTAGATATTAAATTTAATGTTCCCGATGATTCCCCTGTTGGCTATATTTTGGAAGTAGACTTAGAAAACCCGGAAGAGCTTCACGGTGCTCATAATGATTTGCCTTTTCATCCTGAATGCTCGTAACCGTCAGGTTCAAAGCAGGAGAAACTGATAACTACCTTTCTACCCAAGGGCAAATACGTTCTTCATTATCGTACACTTAAACAAGCTTTGGCAAACGGTCTTAAATTAGTCAAAATTCACCGAGTTCTTAAATTCAATCAATCCCCTTGGTTAAAATCCTACATAGATTTCAGTACTTCAATGAAAGCAAAATCTCGTATCGAATTTAAAAATAACATTTTTAAATTAAAGAAGAACGCGGTATATTGGAAAAATAATGGAGAACGTACGCAAACATGCAGAGTAGACGTCAAACTCGTCACAAAGTGGGACGGTAGGTACGGTGCAGAAGCTCTCGTATCAAAATCCAACTTCCACAGCCACGTAATCTTCAGTGAAGATCTCGTAGCTGTGGATTTGAGAAAGACCGAGGTTTTGTTCAATAAACCGACATACGTAGGGCTTAGTGTGCTGGATATCTCCAAGACTTTGATGTACGACTTTCATTATGGCTACATGTCGCCAAAGTACGGTAGTAACCTTAAAATACTTTATACAGACACAAACAGATTTATTTATGATGTTAAATGTCCAGATATTTCCGCGGACATGAAAGAAGATATCCGCAAGTTCGACACGTCTGACTACCCTTCGAATAACATCTACGGTATTCCGCAAGCCAAAAAAAAGATTTTAGGTCTTATTAAAGATAAATGTAACGGTAAAATCTTAACAGAGTTTATTGGCTTGCGAAGTAAAATGTATAGCGTGCGAGTCAACAGCCAAGATTTTGTAAAGAGATCAAAAGGCGCAAAGGCTGGAGTAGTCAAGAAAAATATAGAATTTAACGACTACATTGACTGTTTACAAAATATTAAAACGCAGAATAGAACGCAATATGTAATGAGATGGCGATTACACAACGTCGAAACATTAAAACAATGTAAAATAGCTCTAAGTCCTTTTGACGACAAGAGGTTCGTATTGCCAAGCAGTACCAATACCCCGGCATGGGGACACTATAGAATTAAGGAATTAGAAGATAAAAGAATGGATGTGAATAGTGAATAAGTAGTAGGGTAGGGCGGGATCTATACCTTACCGACATCGAGAAGATTCTATGCTGTAGTGGTTCGTGGCCGTGCTAAGTTACCGATAGGTCGGTAATGCAGATCCCTAATCTGTGCCAATAGATGGCACCATTACGGAAGTCGATATTACCATAATTCTATTGGTCGGTAATGCAGATTCCTAATATGTGCCAACAGATAGCGCCACTACCAACTGTCGATATTACTATCAGTCTATAATGCAGATTCATGTTACTGACAGAGAAACTTAGATGGTTCGTGTCTGTGTTAAGTTCTAAAGTGTTCTCGAAGGTATGACGTCATCGCCAGAAAATTCTAAAGGTTAATTTGGCATAAACAAGGTGAAATTCCATTATATTTTGCGTATGAATGTAGTTGCGTATGAATGTAGTACAATATTGAACCTTCTAGAACATTATTGCATCATATAATGTATGGCACTTCCTGTTACCGACAATCAAGAAGCTTCAATGGTTCGTGTCCGTGCTAAGTTCTAGAATGTTCTGGAAGGTGCGACATTATCACCAGAATATTCTGAAGGTTAATTTGGCGTAAACAAGATGAAACTCCGTTATATTTTCCGTAAACAATTTCAAGTCCACCCTTGAGATAGCTATTGCAATGTTCTCGAAGGTGTGAGGTCATTAACAAAATATTCTGAAGGGTAATTTGGCGTAACTAAGGTAAAATTCCATTATATTTTCCGTAAACAACTTCAAGGCCACCTTTGAGATAGCTATTGCAATGTTCTCGAAGGTGTGACGTCATTAACAAAATATTCTGAAGGTTAATTTGGCGTAAACAAGGTGAAATTCCATTATATTTTGCATAAACAATGAAGATGCGCAAATTGTAACTTGATATGGGTAATTATCACAACCTGTCTTTGCCTGTAAATTTGCGGTGTCATATTACTGTAAATATATTTATATGCTTTTAGATATTTCATAGGAAAGTATATATATATATTAATAATAATAATAATAATAGTAATAATAATTTGGCTATGAAAGGCACGCTTCGCAATGATTTTTTCAGTCGTCATCAAGCATTTAAAGTGAACAAGTTCATTAAAATCTTAGTTTGATTGCAAAACAGTTTCTTCTGGTGCTTATAAACAATTTTTTCATATGAAAATAAAGAACAGTTCATCGATTCACCAAGTTTGTGATCATTTGGTAATAGTTTGTCATTTGCTGTTAGTTTCTGGCACTGGCCTGATTATTTAACTATCCTTCAATGTCGTGTGACACGAAACAGATAAGCAGCTTGGAGATTTATTCAGGTAGGTTGGTGCTCCGTCTGATTTTATTTAAAGTGAGGCATTCAGTGACATCTTTTAGAACTCTATTTGTGTAAC
>JBAGKK010032875.1:0-10883 GCA_037177015.1 Euceroptres primus
ACTAGCCGGATCTAAAGTGTTATTTTGCGACATATTTACTATTTGTTTACCGTTTGTAAGATTTTGGCCAGACCGTGTCAGGGTCAATATTTTCGTGACCGACAGTACAACCACAACACGTTGAGCGTTGAGCTAAACCAAGGATATTATTGATGACTCACACCAGTAAAAGTAAGGTTATGTTCGAAGCTGCATGAAAAAACTTCAAACCGATAAAAGGACCAAGGATTCAAGCATTATTTTCACAGAATTCGATTTCAGCACTTTTAAAACACAAGTCAACCGCTCTGCAACTCTCATAAGCAACATCTACAGTAACAAAAATTAACTTCACTAGAGAGCGATTATGCACACGTGCTCACAACTCAAGCTTACTGATATAACATTTTTAGATAACAAATTCCGCCAACGACAAACTAATGAAACTTTCGGGCCAAAATTTTAACCACTTATTAAGGGTGCAAAAAGCTTCAAAAATTCTGAATTACAAGTGTCTCCGATGAAAATTGCATTAATTATTAACAATTTAAGAAAACAGGCAATTTTGACCGTTTTTGAGCTCTCGCGTATAAACAAATTATCGGAACTTAATGCGACTTGTCTCATTTTACATGTTTCTTTAATACCTGCATTTTTCATCTAAACTTTTTTTCGCTATCAATAACAGTTTTTTCACACGATTCAAAAAACCACTTTTCCATAACTTTGATCATTATTTAAACAAACTTTCCCAACTATTCATGAATTGGATTTTGGATATTTTGTTTATAACACGTTTCCGAAAAATATTCCGCAGAGAGAAATCTAATAGTATTTTTTTCACAAAACAGGCTGTTTCATGTCTATAATGACTGGACTATTGAGCGAAGGAGAAACTTCCATACTTTCTTCTCCTGATTCCGTACCGAAAGAAATATCCAAAGGAGATCCTATTTTCAAAAAAAAAAAATATAAAAACAAAAATGGTAAAAGGACTAATTTCATTTTTCTATAATAAGACACAACAAAACAATATATAATATTTGAAAAACTGCTTAACACTTATAATATTATCATGGCTTTTCTTCACCTTCATGAGGAGAAAGCGGCTGCTTTGCGAAACCAAATACAGAGGACAAATTCACCTCTTTTCCTTCTTTTTCGTCATAAAATGAATCGTCAGAGCTATCGGAATAATCAACTGTGTAAAAGAAAAAAAATGTCAGATCGAGACTTCATAATTAATTAATTTTTAAGAGATTTTCATTAAATTTTTGCATCATACGCATAGAAGTACCTAAGTATATTGATTGTCAGTGTTCTTCAAAATCAAGTTTTTTCCTAGCTCTCGGATCATTATTATCACTATCCATATCATCTGTCACTAAATCCGCCACTGAAAAGAATATTAATTTTTTTAAATAATCAACAATATTAAACCATCTTCAAAGTAATGTTATTCACAGAGATAATATAATTACACAAACACCTCTCACAAAATAAGTATTCAGAAAAACTAAACTAAAAGAAAAGGCCGTAGCAGGATAAGTATGTGTGGGTTGCCTCCGCTCGGAGGCAACCCACACATACTTATGGACAAAGAAAAAATTGAAACACCTTTTTTTTCTTTGAAAACAGCTGATCCGATTTTGATGAAAAAAATATATGTTGTAAAGGCGAATAGAAGGACTTCTAAAAAAATTTTTTAAATTTTTTGACCAAAACAAGAGGTACAACTTTTTTTGAAGTTTTTAAAAAGATTATAAGACTGTTATTTATATTTGCACTGCGACCATACTTGCACAAAAATATTCTTGAATTGTGTAAATTTTTTGTAAATTTTTTGGAAAGGTACTTGATGGTCAAAAATTTTTTGAAAATGTCCAAAAATTTTTTTTACCTATTATATTGGTCAGAAATTTTTCTGAATTTTTCTAGATAATTTTGCTATCGGTTTTTACAATATATATTTTTTTATCAAAATCGGTTCAGCTGTTTTCGAGAAAAACAAATTTAAAAAATTTTTTTCTAACCGCCATAACTCACATTAAAAATTATTTTTCTGATATAAATTTTCAAGAAAACAGTTGCTACGAGTTAGGACTAATAAAACACTCTAATGGCTTTTTGAAATCAAAAATGGTCCTAGAGGTTCAAAAATTCTGTCAAACATTTTGAATTTTGTCAAATTAAAATTTTTTTCATATGGATTTGAAAATTGTGGTAATTTTTTTATGGACAGGTTTTGGTATTAAATACTAATAGAAACTTAAAATTAAAAAAATACATTTTTAACTGTATTTTTTTTAAATGAGCAAAAATGACATTTTCTTAAAATTAATTCTTAAGAAAATGATATTTTTGCTCATTTAAAAAAAACCCCAATTCAAACAAAAAATGTATTTTTTTATTTTTATTTTTTATTTTTTGTTAGCATTTAATACAATAATTTTCGAATTTACAGGAAAAAATTATTAATTTGCCAAAATTTAAAAAGTTTGACAGAATTTCGAATCCCTATTACCATTTTTTATTCCAAAAAGTCATTAGGGTTTTTTATTAGTCATAACTTGTTTTAACTTTTGAGCCACGCCGTTTTTGAATTTCGAAAGTTTTTTGTTTTCAGTCCACATGCTTACCCTGCTATGGCTTTTCAGTAATCACGCATCTACACTCCTATTAACTTTGACTAAATCACTTTATGCTTTTACGTTAATAGACCAAATTAAAATCATAGAACATTTGTTCTCTAATTTTAATTTGGTCTATTAACGTAAAAGCATGAAGTGATTTAGTCAAAGTTAATTGGAGTGTAGATGCGTGATTTCTGAAAAACCATAGCTGGGTAAGCATGTGAATATAAGCGCTAATGGTGAGTTGCGTTTTTACAAGTGGGAATGTCGAATAAAGCTGTTACAAGCGGCCATGACGAATTAGTGCTTTTTAAACAGGAGCAGTCGAAATGTCGTTTTTTGTTGTTTTTAAAAAATTGAATTTTAAGTAACCTGGTAAATTCAAAAAATGTTTTCCATGCGCGAAAACACTTCGGAAAATTTTTCACATGTACAGTTTTTGATAAAGAACAATATTGTAAAAACGGAAATTCAAAAAAAAAATTGTTGATTTTAGACTTTTTTGAAAATTTTCAAAAATGAAATTTTTTGAATTTGGTTAATTGCACATTTTCAATGTGTAATTTATATGTAATATACATAAGTATAAATATTATTTGTACATTAAAAATGCACAATTAACCAAATTAAAAAAATTTCATTCTTGAAAATTTTCAAAAAAATTTTAAATCAAGAACAAATTTTTTTGAATTTATGTTTTTATAACATTGTTTGTTATGAAAAACTGTACATAAAAAAATTTTCCGAATTATTTTCGCGCATAGAAAAAATTTTTTGAATTTACCAGGTTACTTAAAATTCAATTCTTCAAAAACAACAAAAAACGACATTTTGCTATTCAAGGATGTGAAAGTAAGCATCTCAAGCTTTATTTTTAGTTGAAAAAAGAAATGAAAAAAAGGGTCAAACTTAAAAAGAAATTCAAAAATATTTTTGATTTTCAAAAATGATAGCTAAATTTTGAATTTTTCAAAATTTATTTTATTTCATTCAAAAAATTGGAAAAAAATTTATCAAAAAAGTTTGAGTCCAAATTTTTTATATGCACACATAAAAAGATATTTATATCCGAAATAAAGGCTTTTTGCGAAAAATACAAAAATTTTGCCCCCTCTACCTCGGCGAATTTTTGAACAAACTAATCAATCTTTTTTTTTTGAAGTACCATCTAATAGGACTAAACTTTTTGTAAATTTGAGCCCGATCGGAGAAATTTATTTTTTGTCCTGGGCACACTTGACAAATAATGCCCCATGTATATAAAGTTCAAATCAGTTGAAAATTAAAGGCTTAGGGGGTTTTGAACAGTAAATTCCTGATCCTGAACACTATGCGGCATCACCCTAGTGAAAAAATAATACGTATAAATAATAATACGTATAGACGTGTACACGTCGTAATTTTAGACAAATACACGCGGAATTACACGTGTAAAATGTTTGTTTTCAGCAAACACCCTTTTTACACGTGTAATTCCACGTGTACTTCTGCGGGTAATTCCACATGAGGATTTACACGTGTAATTGCACGTGGAATTATACGTGTAAAAAAAGTGTTTGCTGAAAACAACCATTTTACAAGTATTATTCCGCGTGTGTGAACACGTTTTTTTCCTGAAATTACGACGGTATTACGAAATTACACGTCTATTACACGTGTATTTTGTCACTGGAGCACCTAAAATACTCAGAAAATCACTTTTATCCACTAATTTGTTTATAACAATTAGAATTTTTTAGATATCTAGCACAACTGGACATCATTTTTGAAATGTTTGTACACTAATTGAGGGTGTATTCGAATAAGTCGGATAATTTCCTGCAAAATGACACCTTCTAATAAAAATTTTTTTTCCATTTTCATTGTTAAATAAAAAAGTTTAAATAATATTTTTAAAAATGTGCACAACGAATCAATAAATCGTGCTTGATTCTCGTCATACTTCGGTAAATAAGAACAAAATAATAAATTAAATACTTAAATATAATTAATTCTTATTTGATTTTTCTTATTGGCAAATCTTTATATTATTTGTATACCTATTTTCAATTTTCATGTGAGATATGCGAACCTGGAAATTTCGAGGTCAAACACGTGTTACAAATGTTTGTAGAATATGTTGTTAATAATTATTGAATATTAGGCATATATTTTTCATTCTAATAATTTATAAAAATATTCGATTCTTATCTTTGACAAAAGAAAGTTTCTTTATCAATAATTCTCAACTAGCATTGGTTAGTAGAGAGTAGAAAATAATAAAATTTTATTATTTCAAAAGATTAAGAACTTATTTTAGAAAGTAGATAGTCTTGAAACAATAATAATAAAATATGTAGTTTTCTTAATGTGTAAATTTCATATAAAGTTTAAGACTAAAAATTTTGATTCCAGTAAATGATTTGATTATTTTGATAAATTGCGTCGGTCCTAATTTTGGACCCGCACGAAAGTGCCATGTCGCAATTCCTGATATTAGTCAATATATTGATAAATACAATAAATTAATGTATAATGAAATTAATAATTTCAGTTGCTAGAAACTTTAAAAAAGATTCACTATTGCCAAATGATATTCGAAAGACCAATTCCTGATCATCAATTTTTTTTACAAAAATGCCATAAAAAATATTGAATCCAGTTTTGTGTCCTAAATTTGAACTTTTTAAAAGAGATACAAACATTATTTTCTTATTTGGTATGTTGAATTTATACTCAAAATAGCAACAAAATTTTTCTTGATGTTAAAGTAACCTCAGTAGCTTTTGTTTTAATCGTAATGGATAAATATTTATAAAAAATTAATATTGCCAATTTTAATAGATTTTCTCGAATAAAACCAATAAAAGGTCCAAGTGATCAGGAATTCAGACATGAGTAGGAATTGTGACATCTATCTTATTTCTCAAGAATTTATCTTTTTGACCGCAAGATGTAAAAATAATAATAAATAGTTGATAGTGAAGTTGAACAAACATGAATTTTGTAAACTACTGCGTCACTATTGCGCACTTTGTTGCTACGCTACCGCTGAGCTCCGAGTTCAGCTTTCCTCGTCCCCACGAACCCCTTGCCCAAATTTGAATGTGTTAATATGTATAAACTACTTCCTGGAAGCAGTATTTCGCGCGAGAAAGAACCGCGCGTTCAGTGTATATGATTCATGTCAACATTTAGTGCTTGCCTATTTTTCACAATTTTAGAGTATTTTCAATACATTTTTAGAGTTTACAATACATTTTACGATTCTTCGTTTTTGAACAATCTTCTTTTCATATCAGATACGGAAACCTACCACGTGTCATAAATATTTGTAGAATATGTTGCTAATAATTGTAAATGTAGAGACACATGATTATACCCCAAAATTCAATTTTCACCATTTTCATTTGACCGAAATTTATGTTACCGAATTACCATTTTTCCCGACGTTTGATAGTCGTTTATTAACATTTTTTATGGAAAACAAATTTTGGAGTCCAAGATATCAGTAACCCCAAAAGGTCAAATTTTTCCAAATTTCTTTTATGGGGCTGTTGGATGGTCGTTTGATAGTGTTTGATATTTAATAGTTTATTAGACAAATAAAAATAAATTATGATGGCGCAATTCAAAGTTCAAAATTTTCAAAATTTCTTTTCGGGAGCTGTTAGATGATAATTTGATAGTGTTTGATAATGACTATATGGAGGGATTTGATCACTACACTGTAAAAAATTTTTCGGAAATTTTTTCGAAAAAGTTTGCCAGCTTATAAACCAATATTTTCGGAGAAATTACCCATCTTGCTCGGAAAAACGTATATACGACCTTTTTGGGAAAAATTTCATACTATTTAGTCTTGAAAATTTCCAAAAGTTTTTACAGTATATCTTATGCTTCTACAACACTCACTGGAAATAATTAATGTTATTTTGTTTCTAAACATTTATAGCAAAGGCTTATAGCTAATGTATTCTGTAATTGGTCCTAGGACTGTCGAGTTCAATAAATGCAAATTAAATTAAATTAAATTAAACATTACCCTTTAATGCTAATATTGAGATTTATTATTTATAACGTTTTCGATGATTGCTACACAAGAAACGTAAAAAATCTAATTTGGAAACTACAGTTTAAATGAAATACGATGAAATTAGACCTAATAACTTAACTACACAATGCATAAGGAATCTCTACAACTTCTTATTCGCCTATAAATCGGCTTTTATATTTATTTTCTTTATACTGCTTAGTTACAGTCATCTGCTCGGTTGCGAGCGTTGTTTGTGTCAAGAGGGAAAACAAAGCGATTATCTTGAAGAAGTTTGCGATATCCAGAGACCCAGATGTGGATATTCCATCTGCGAAAATCCTCTGAAGGTTCGTTTGATTTAAGTTCAATTTTAGATTTAGAAAATGGTTTCATTTTGACTAAGAAAGTCAAAAACTTTCAGTGTTATAAGATGTCATCTTTGACCAATATAAATAATATATTTTTGTTTTTTCTTTTTTTCTATTTACTTTTAAACTTGAATGTTTATTGTTTTTCTTTTGATCATTTTCTAAAAGGTGGAGGGTCACTGTTGCCATTACTGTGGCGCACGTTTATCTCTTTCGAAAAACGTTTATACCCGTTTAGTGAATCGACTTACGAATGAAGCACTAAATTCCTATGACAATACAATTTCCTGGTACGTGAGAACGACCTGGGAAAGTAATGTGGAAATCCTTATAGTAGAAAAAGGGAAATATTCTGGAATAAGAAGTCAAGAAGCCTTAAGAACGTTGCAATCCTATTTGAAAGGTACGTTGAAAATTGCTCAATATGGATAAAATTTGTTCAAACTAAGATAAATTTTAGATTCAAAAATATGTTAATATTTTTGGTCCATCTCCGCGTTATATTATCCTGTTCGAACCTTTCTGGTTCACAGAAATAATTTTTTTCAATTGCCAGACGTTCACAGTGTCCAGAAAATGGAATTTACTGTTCAAAAAAGTATACAGCCTTCAATTTTCATCTGATTTATAACATTTTTATTTTAAAGTAAAGACAATTAAATTTTTAAGAGATCAATCGAGGCCGATTTTTCAAATCGCTTCTTAATATTTGTTTATTTAGCGCAAAGTGACACAAAAAGGACAATATTGTTGCTTTTTTTCAGTTTTCTCTTCCAAATAGATTGGAAAATATTGCGAAACATGTTAAATCTATACAAAGGAACTTACAAAATATAAATAATTTGAATAATGGTCAAATCCATTATTATAGACAAGTTAAGTTAACTAATTTGCAACTAAGTATTTTTACAGAAAAAAATCTCCTTTCACTAAAACTTGTTTCATTTCTTTTTGATATTTCACCGCAGAATCTTTGTTCTTTTTTTCGCAAATCTGCTTTACAATGCGTTATTTGTGATACTCCAAAAAAAATTATTGAATATAAACAAATATCATTATAAACAAATGCCCCAAGCAAAAGCAAAATGTTTGCATTTAACTGCAGAATCATTGTAGTCCAGTCAAACTGTTATTTTACACCGTATTAACTCACGAGCGTATTTTTCTTTGCTTAACTCAAAACTGAAGTGATTAAGCAAAAAAACTGTGCTCGCCTCTTTTTGCGACAATTTAACTGGACTATTGTTCTTTTTTCGAATATCTGCTTTAAAATATGTCATTTGTGATTCTGCAATTAAAAAATTATTGAATACAAATAATTGTCTTTATTATTGACAAATGCAACACAACAGAAGCAAAATTTTGTCATTTTACCACAGAATCTTTGTTCGTTTTTCGGAATTCTGCTTTAAAGTCGTCCTCTGTGTTGCGCTAATAAAAAAATGATTGACTGTAAACAATTGACATTATTATAAACAAATTCAATAAACAAAAGCAACTTTTTGTCATTTTCTCGTAGAAAAATATTATTAATATTAATTAACATTAGTATTATTAATATGATTATGTTTAAAATATTTTTTATTTCTGCATTTGTATATGAAATATTGCTTTTGTTTATTAAAATTCTTTAAAAAATTAGCAAGTTTATTATCAGGCAAATATTTGTAACTTATTACACTTCTCAAGTTATTTTAAAGCGTATGAGATAAAATAATAATATTTTTTCTCTAGAAAATTACCGTAACATTGCTTTTACTTATTAAAATCACTTATAATAATAGAATAGTTTAATTTATGAAAAAAATTTGTAGTTTATCATATTTTTTCAGGCAATTCACAGTAGATTACTTGAAACCATAATATTGTTCTACACGAAAATGACAAAAACTTGCTTTTGTTCATTGCATTTTTTTATAATAATAACATTTTTTTATACTCAATAATGTTTTTTATTACAGCATAACAGATGACGCATTATAAAGCAGATTTGCGAAAAAAGTACAAAAATTCTGTGGTACAATGCCAAAATTTTTCTATTGTTTAATTACTTTGTTTATAATGTTTCTTTAGTTAATTTGTTGATAAAAATGGTGACTGTTATATTTTTTTAAATATAAATGATTGAAGAACGATTTTACCAGTTTGTTTATAGAAATTGTTTATAAAAATAATAATTTGAAATTTAATATCAATTTTCACAATGTATTGTTGCTTTAGAGGTAAATGAAACAATTTTAGTAAAAGGAAAAATTTTTTTTCTGTAAAAATACTTAGTTGTAAAGAAGTTAACTTAATTTGTTTAAAACAGTCGATTTGATCATTATGCAAATCATTTTTATTTTGTAAGTTCCCGTGTACAGATTTAACATGTCTCGCAATATTTTTCAATTGATTCTGAAGAGAAAACTGAAAACAGCAAAAATATTGCCCTTTTTCTGGCACTTTGCGTTAAATAAACAAATATAAAAAACGAACTGAAAAATCGGGCTCAACAAACAAAAATTCGTCTTAAAGATAATGAATGGTACTTTACGTTGAATTTATTGTACAACAATTTCCTCTCTTAAGAATGACTTTATAAATATGGCCAAAACTGTCATTTTTGACAACTTTAACTTTATTGAATCCTGACGTAATGGACAAATTCTGAGGTCAGATTCGGATTCAGCGCATAAAATTACATAAGGAACGACTCTTAATTCGAAAATAAATGTTAAAATCCCTTATTTTCAGGCCTGTTTTATTTTCAAAAAACTGTTGGGTAAATTGCCGTTATTGTTTAAAAAATATATTTATTAACACATATGTATTCTATTGATTTAGATAAAATAGCAAATTCTAGTTTACTATTATCTGGAATTTTTTTAAACCTTTTTCACGAAAAATACAAAAGAAACTGAATGTAAAAAATTTTTAAAAATTAAAATTGATTTCTTCCGAGAACCATTGATTGATTGAGAAAAATGTTTTACACAAAATAGTTGCGGTTTCCTGGCATAAAAGTGCATTATGAAAACTCAACATCTTTCTCGATAAATGACAGAAACTACAAGCAACATTTTTTTCATCGTAAAAATTAGGGTCATTCTAAAACCTTCGATTACATGAAAAAATGCTCTTCAGAAAAAATGTGTAATTTATTGAGAGCTACATTTCTGTCTAAAACATTTTTCTCTGAAACTCGTACTTTTCAAGACATACTTCGTTTTTTGATCAAAATCATCAAAAATCAGCGTGATTTTCATTAATAGCTGATTTTATCGAAAAATAATGATTTCGCTATAAAATGTTGTATGCAAGAAATTTGTATTTTTATAAAATACACAATTTCTCTGCAGATTATTTTTCTGTAAAAGCAATATTTTTCGCAATAAATCACGAAATCCTGGTAAATAGAGGTAATTTCAAAAATTCACTGTACTGTTACGTCTAGTTAATTAATTAATTAATAAAATAAGAAACCCTTAAACTCTTCCCTAATTTCCTCGTTTTGTTCAGTACTAAATTAATAGTCCTGAACGGGATGAGGATGCCAATGAGAATAAAAATTAATATTTTTATAGTTAAACCAAGTTTATTAAAATTAGAACAGCAGTACACATGAGTTGTATGAAGTTAATACCACAGCAACCTTAAACATAAACCAAAAAAAATACCTTTGTAGAATATTTTGAGAAATTAATGTGTTAATGATGAATTTGGTAAAACACTTACATGGGTTTTCCGACGTTTTTCTTTGACAAGAACTGCTGTAAAGTTGGAGTGCAGAATGGTTGGCAGAGAGTTGGAGTGTAGAATGGTTGGCAGCGAGTTGCGGTGTAGAATGGTTGGCCAGAGAGTTGGAGTTTGAATTTCGCAGGCTTGAATCCTACGATCTGACTGTTA
>JBAGKK010032896.1:0-10881 GCA_037177015.1 Euceroptres primus
ATATATATATATATATATATATATATATATATAGATAGATAGATAGATAGATAGATAGATAGATAGATAGATAGATAAGGGGGCATTATTTCTCAAGTGTACTCAACCCAAAAAATAAATTTCTCCGATTGAGCTCAAATTTACAAAAAATGTAGTCCTATTAGATAGCACATCAAAAAAAAAAAAGATTGATCAGTTTGGTCAAAAATTCGCCGAGGTAGAGGATGAAATGTACTTACTTTGCGCAAAGACCCCCTATTTCGGATATCTTTCTATGTATAGCATGTAAAAAATTTTGACCCTAACGTTTTCGATAGATTTTTCCCAATATTTCGAATGAAATGAAAAAAATGTCGAAAAATTCAAAATTTAGCTATCATGTTTGAAAATCAATAATATTTTTTTTAAGTTTGACCTTTTTTTTCTTTTTTTAAAACTAAAAATAAAGCTTGAGATACTTACTTTCTGATCCTTGAATAGCAAAATGTCGTTCCTTCTTTTTTGAAAAATTGAATTTTAAGTAACCTGGTAAATTAAAAAAAATTTTCCTATGCGCGAAAAAAATTCGGAAAATTTTTTGCACGTAAAGTTTTTGATAAGAAATAATATTGTAAAAACGGATTCAAATAAATTTTTTTTGTTGATTATAGAATTTTTCGAAAACTTTCAAAAATGAAATTTTTTGAATTTGGTTGATTGCGCATTTTTAATGTGTAATTTACATATAATGTACATAATATAATAAGTATAAGTGTTATTTGTACATTAAAAATGCGCAATTAACCATATTAAAAAATTTTCATTTATTAAAATTTTTAAAAAATTCTAAAATCAACAACAATTTTTTAAAAATTTCTGTTCTTACAATATTGCTTGTTATGAAAAACTGTACATGTAAAAAATTTTCCGAATTTTTTTCGCGCATAGGAAAATTTTTTAGACTTTACCAGGTTACTTAAAATTTAATTTTTCAAAAACAACATAAAGCGACAGTTTGCTATTCAAGGATCTGAAAGAAAGCATCTCAAGCTTTATTTTTAGTTTAAGAAAAAGAAAAAAAAGGGTCGAACTTAAAAACAAAATCAAAAATATTTTTAATTTTCAAAAATGATGACTAAATTTTGAATTTTTCAACATTTTTTTTATTTCATTCGAAATATTGGGAAAAAATCTATCGAAAACGTTTGGGTCAAAATTTTTTATATGTCATGCATAAAAAGATATCTACAAGGCATTATTTCTCAATTATACCCAGCCCAAAAAATTAATTTCTCCGATCGGGCTCAAATTTACAGAAAGTTTAGTCCTAATAGATGGCACTTCAAAAAACAAAAAAAAAGATTGATCAATTTGGTCAAAATTTCGCCGAGGTAGAAGGGCTGAAATATTTGTACTTTGCGCAAAGAAGCTCTATTTCGGATATAAATATCTTTTTATGTATAACATAAAAAATTTTGACCCAAACGTTTTCGATAGATTTTTTCCCAATTTTTAAATGAAATAAAAAAAATTTTGAAAAATTCAAAAGTTAGCCATTATTTTTGAAAATCAAAAATATTCTTGATTTTGTTTTTAAGTTCGACCCTTTTTTTTCTTTTTTTAAACTAAAAATAAAGCTTGAGATGCTTCCTTTCAGAAACTTGAATAGCAAAATATCGCTTTTCGTTGTTTTTAAAAAATTAAATTTTAAGTAACCTGGTAAATTCAAATAATTTTTCCTATTCACGAAAAAAATTCCGAAAATTTTTTGTATGTACAGTTTTTAATAACAAACAATATTGTAAAAACAGAAATTTCAATAAAAGTTTTTTGTTCAGTTTAGAATTTTTTGAAAATTTTCAAAAAGAAATTTTTTTACCTTGGTTAATTGCGCATTTTTAATGTACAAATAACATTTATACTTATTATATTTTGTACATTACATGTAAATTGCACATTAAAAATGCGCAATTAACCAAAATCAAAAAATTTCATTTTTGAAAATTTTCAAAAAATTCTAAAATCAACAAAATTTTTTTTTAATTTCCTTTTATACAATATAGTTTTTTATGAGAAACTGTATATGCAACAAATTTTTCGAATTTTTTTCACGCATAGGAAAAATTTATTGAATTTACCAGTTACTAAACATTCAATTTTTCAAAAACGACAAGAAACGACATTTTGATATTCAAGAATCTAAAAGTAAGCATCTCAAGCTTTATTTTTAGTTTAATAAAAAAGAGAAAAAGGTGGAACTTAAAAAAAATCAAAAGTAATTTTGATTTTCAAAAATGATGGCTAAATTTTGGATTTTGCAAAATTTTTTTTATTTCATTCGAAAGATTGGGAGAAGATCTATCGAAAACGTTTCAGTCAACATTTTTTATATGCCGTACAAAAAAAGATATATATATATATATATATATATATATCCGAAAGTTCTTGACTAAACTGATCAATCTTTTTTTTCTGAAGTGCCATCTAATAGGACCAAACTTTTTGTAAATTTGAACCCGATCGGAGAAATTCATTTTTTGGGCTGGGTACACTTGAGAAATAATGTCCCATATAATATATGACTATGAGCTTGTGGAATGTAATGGAACTATTTAATTATGATACTTTATTAATACAAAAAAGTTTTGTTTGAATGTTGAAGTTTTCAGCAAAAAGGAGTATTTCATATTCAACTCCATTTTGAAATTTAAATAGTTCTGTAGAATCATATGCAAAAAATATACAAATATATACAATAAAATATAAACACCATAAACATGTCATTTCGAATAGACTATAAATCCTGACAACTTTTATTCACTTAACTTACGATCATAATGTGGTTAATATGAATTCCTCTCAAGGGTTATGAAAAATTGAAAGCCATAAAATTTATAGCAATTGGGTAATAACATTTACATACAAAGTAGACACTTAATATTTAATAACTTTAAGGAAAAATTAACTTTTGAATTAAAAACTATATTTTCCCACCACATTTTGTATTTCGACTGGCTCTTTAGTAAAGGTTTGCACCGGATGTGACCAGCTATTAAGTTGAATATATAGGTCGCCGCTTGGACCCTAGCCTAGATCCTAAAACATAACTTTTCACAGAATGGTATAATGTTTTCTAAAGCAATTTTTTTGTCTGCTTGTTCAACAAAAGTGGTAGTGACCATAAATCAGCAGAGTTTGGAAAATTCAGACCATTTGGAGAAATCTATTCGAAGAAATACTTCAGGAAGAATTGAACTACTTGAATTCAAGGTTCTTTAGAGTTTCAGACTTTCAGCATTGTAAAATGTAAAACCTATACACATGAAAGAGTCAAATATACAGTTTCCCTTGAGAAAATACAATAAAATACAAATGTTTAGACTTGCAGATATCTGCAGATTTTAATTTACAATTGATAATCATTCACAAAATTTATATGTAGAGATTCAATCAAAGTTTCAATCGTTTACAAATACATTAGTTACAATCGTGATGAAAATCCATGATAAAATATAAAAGGAAAAACAGTATTTTCTTTCTTCAATTTTTTACAATTCTTTTTCTAGAAAATGTTGTGAAGGCAGAAGTGATAAAGGGGAAATAGGAAAGGTCAATTCAACCTTGGACGTGACTGATACTTTTAAAAGTAAAGCTGCAATTACGTTTTTATAGTCGACGAGTCATAATGAAATGAATAGGCCATTACATGAACACACATGCGGTTTATTGTGCATAAAAATAATGAAACTGTTACTTCTTTTTAGTGCCTTTTCAATTTTCATTTTCTTTTTTCCAGGCTCCTGAAATTGTACATTCTAATTGTACTTGAAAAATGAGAAATAATCAAAGAAATTTAATCCTGTTGATTTGAGATTTTCAAAGAGTAATTTGCTCTCGAGAAAAGTTTTTGCTGTCAGGAACTTGGTAGATAGAGAGACATAGTAGTTGACTTCGCGACTTTTCGAGAAAGAAAATGCAGAAGTGTGCGTGCTCACGCACTAAGAGCACTGGTTTCAATAGAAAAACGTGTGCCCCTGAATACCGCGCCTTTCAAGAACAGTGATCGTCGACAGAGCAAATTCTTGTGTGCCTACGATGTTGCCCTGTCATTGGTCAATAAGGAAAATCGCCTAGATCAGCACTATCTTCTAATACATAATTATTTGCAGACAGAGATGAACGAAAACAACATCTTTTTTCATTCTCTCTCAGGGTTTCAGTATAGAGGGGATAAGCGACGTTAATCAGCCAATAAAATACTCTAAGACACTCCTTCTTAGAAAAGTGACTATATCGATTGTTTGCTGTCTTTCCTTTCACGCCAAACGATTCTAGGAATAGAATATCCGCGCTATATTTCGCGGTGGCTGATTAACGGAATTGATATTCGGTACGTAAGGTACACTGAGAAAAATAGATAGTGAAAAGGAGGGAAAGTTAATATCTGGATATTGAACTATGGGACAGCTATCTAAGATATTAGGATGTAATATCTTAGATAGCTGTTCCATAGTTCAATATCCAGAAGAGTCAAAATTTCCCAAGTGAGCCTACGATTTTTGACGTTGAAAGGAAAATTAAAACTAAATACATATTGGAAAATAACACTGATCAACAAAAATGACCTATGTCCTCGCTGAATGCGACATATTATTTCCGAAGTACTTTTCAATGCTGAACACGAATCTGGCTTCCGTTTGTTGCTATCATGTATAGTTTAATAGATATATGCAATTAAAATTATTAATAAAAAATTGTTTGGCAATTTTTTTTAAGAGTGAAAATTTTCTTTCCGTCCTCAACGTAGGTCATTTCGATGTGTTTTTTAACGCAGTTTGGGAATATCGTCTTACTTTAGCGATATCTATAACGGTTTTTAAGATATTCTCAAAAAACAAAAGAAAAAAGTGCTAAAAATGTACTGAAATTTCAGTGCTCTGTAATTCAGGATATATTCACTTTTTTAAATAAACAATAGGTCAATTTGTATATTTTTTCATGAAGAATAATTATCTGGGAAAAAATTTTAATTCAGATTATCCGTTTCTGAAATATCTTGAAAACTGTGTACCCTTCTTTTCAATTTCTGAAAACTTGTACTAAATGCTGTACTGGGCATCAGATCTTCATTTATCTATATTCAATAAAATGTTCGACGTTTGCTTGAGCCAACGTGTTTTTTGATCGAATCGTCACGGATGAGACTCCAACAATA
Organism: Euceroptres primus; assembly: GCA_037177015.1. Taxonomy (NCBI): domain Eukaryota; kingdom Metazoa; phylum Arthropoda; class Insecta; order Hymenoptera; family Figitidae; genus Euceroptres; species Euceroptres primus. The sequence goes on from JBAGKK010032896.1 coordinate 5,195, forward strand.
ATTATTTAAATAATTTTTATAAACAAATGCACACTTTAACCAAATTTTCATGAATAGGCTTCATTTTTTTCTATGCAATCAACTCGGAATGATTCACCACAGTCTCCTTGCTGCTATTTTTTTCATAATTACAAAAATTTTTAATTATGTGAACAATTTTTATAAACAAGTGCACATTTTGACCATTTTTTCATGAATAGGCCTAATTTTTTTGTGGAATGAACTAGAAATGTCTTTCCAGGCACTCCTTGTATCATATTTTTCATAGTGACAAAACCTGTTAATTATGAAAAACAATTTTTATAAGCAAATGCCCATTTTTACCTTTTTTTCATAAATAGACTTCATTTTTTTGCGGAATGAACTCGAAATGTTTTGCCAAAGACTCTTTGCTACCATATTTTTCATAATGATAATAATAGTTACTCATATCAACAATTTTTATAAACAAATGCACATTTAAACCATTTTTTCATGAATAGGCCTAATTTTTTTTGGCATGAACTACAAATGTCTTTCCAGGGACTCCTTGCTATCATTTTTTTCAAAGTGACAAAAACTGTTAATAACGAGGTTAATTATATAAGCGATTTTCATAAACATATGTCAATTTTTTCCTTTTTTCATAAATAGACTTCATTTTTTTGCGGAATCAACTCGAAATGTTTTGCCAAAAACTCCTTGCTACTATATTTTTCCAAAGACTCCTTGCTACTATATTTTGCCAAAGACTCCTTGCTACTATATTTTTTACAATTACAAAAACTGTTAATTACAATTCACAGCTTTTGTATTTGTAAAAAATATAGTAGCAAGGAGTCTTTAGCTAAAAATTTAGAGTTGATTCTGAAAAAAAATGAAGTCTATTTATGAAAAAAAGATGCAAATTGAGATTTGTTTCTATAAATCGTTTATATAATTATCCTCGTTATTAACAGTTTTTGTCACTTTGAAAAATATATTAGCAAGGAGTTCCTGGAAAGACATTTGTAGTTCATGCCAAAAAAATTAGGCCTATTAATGAAAAAATGGTCAAAATGTGCATTTGTTTATAAAAATTATTCACATAATTAACAATTTTTGTAATTATGAAAAATATGGCAGCAAGGAGACTGTGGCAAATCATTACGAGTTGATTCCGCAGAAAAAAAATGAAGCCTATTGCTACTATATGAAGTCTCCTTGGTACTATGTTTTTTATAATATAGTACAATTACAATTACAAATACAATTACAATTACAGTTACATTTACAATTACAAAAACTGTTAATTATAATTAAAAGTTTCTGTAACTGTAAAAAATATACTAGCAAGGAGTCTCTGGCAAAACATTTTGAGTTGATTCCGCAAAAAAATGAAGTCTATTTATGAAAAAAAGGTGAAAATTAGTATTTGTTTATAAAAATCGTTTATATAATTAACCTCGTTATTAACAGTTTTTGTCACTTTGAAAAATATGATAGTAAGGAGTCCCTGGAAAGCCATTTGTAGTTCATGCCAAGAAAAATTAGGCCTATTCGTGAAAAAATGGTTTAAATGTGCTTTTGTTTATCAACATTGTTGATATAAGTAACTATTATTGTCTTTATGAAAAATATGGTAGCAAGGAGTCTTGGGCAAAACATTTCGAGTTCATTCCGCAAAAAATGCAGTATATTTATGAAAAAAAGTAAAAATAGACATTTGTTTATAAAAATTGTTTACATAATTAACAGGTTTTGTCACCATGAAAAATATGATAGTGAGGAGTCCCTGGAAAGACATTTCTAGTTCATTCCACGCAAAAAATTAGGCCTATTAATGAAAAAATGGTCAAAATGTGCATTTGTTTATAAAAATTGTTCACATAATTACAATTTTTGTAATTATGAAAAATATGGTAGCAAGGAGACTGTGGCAAATTATTTCGAGTTAATTGCGAAGAAAAGAAATTAAGCCTATTCATGGAAATTTGGTTAAAGTGTGCATTTGTTTATAAAAATGATTTAAATAATTATTGTTGAAGTCTCATCCGTGACTATCCGATGAAAAAACATGTTCGCTGAAGCAAACGTCGAACATTTGAACCCGTAATCACTTAAGACCGTCTACAGACGGTCATCACTTTTTTCGATTTTCTCGAATTTCCATGTAATAAACTCAAAATTCTGCAAAATAAATATGTGGATTGAATCAAAGTAGAGTATTCCGCACCTGATAAGGTGGTTATAAGTAATCGTATACTCAATAAAAGCCGAGAATAGTCAAAAAACTTTTTAAAAATTTTATTGCAGAAAACAGTAAAAAATTGACCATAAATATATGGTCAATTTCTTACTGTTTTCTGCAATAAAATTACCATAAATATATGGTCAATTTCTTACTGTTTTCTGCAATAAAATTTTTTAAAAGTTTTTTGACTTTTCTCTAAAAATTCTGTCTAAATTCTGTTGTCTAAAAATTCTGAAAAAATTCAGGAATAATAATTCCTGAATTTTTTCAGAATTTTTAGACAACGGATTTTAGGCTTGGCCGTTAAAGGGTTAATATGGATAAATGAAGGTCTGATGGATTTAGATCTGTACAGCATTTAGTACAAGTTTTCGGAAATTGAAAAGAAGGGTACACATTTTCAAGATATTTCAGAAACGGATAATCTGAAGTTAAATTTTTTTCCAGATAATTATTCTTCATGAAAAACAAATAAATGGACCTATTGCTTATTAAAAAAATAAATATCTCCTGAATTACAGAGCACTGAAATTTCAGTACATTTATAGCACTTTTTTTCAGTTTTTTGAGAATATCTCAAAAACCGTTATAGATATCGCTAAAGTAAGCCATTATTCGCAAACTGCGTTAAAAAACGCATCGAAGTGATCTGCGCTGACAGTGGAAAAAAAATTGTTAAAGAATTTTTTATTAACAATTTTAATTGAAAATATCTATTAAACTAGACGTGATAACAACAAACGGAAACCAGATTCGTGTTCAGCATTGAGAAGTACTTCGGAAATGATATGTTGCATTCAGCGAGGACATAGGTCATTTTGGTTGATCAGTGTAATCTACTTTTTAGCAATTCTTGTTGTCAAAGTCAATATAAGTGAAAATAAGATTGACAGCGATACGATTACGGAAAAATTTACCTTTACTAATTAATTATTAATACTTAAAATCTAGATTTTATGTTTAAATTTAATTGATTGGCTATACCGCACTGTACTGCAATGTGCGGACAACCAGTGGCGGAGCCGGAGCAAGCCCCAGGTCACTCTACCATTTTCCAAAAATCAGTTCGATATTCTGGCTCTCCAATGGAGAGCGTATCAGATATCAAGCTGATAAGAACAGATACTACACTTTGATCTTAGCAATAAATGCCGAGAAGCGATACCAACTGTTTTTACTTTACTTTTATAAACCATTTATTCGTCACATAAGTTTACATATACAATTGGTAATTATATTTATATTTACATTATATTCTGTGCCCGTTAACTAATAACTAATCAGAATGTTTATAATTTCGTGTAGCTTAAAAAATTAAATGTGTGAAAATCGTTTATTAATTCCGTTTGGGTAAAAGGTCAGTGGAAAAAACCCCATTTAATATTTACGCGATACCAACTGAATTTCTGTAGCCCGTTATATTCACTTGGAGTTTCATATCTCTTGTGAGAAGGATGAATCGGGCGGTACTCTAGCGGATTCTATAAGAACTAACCGCACAATCAGGCGGGAATTTAGAGTTTTATAAATTCATAGCCATGAGTTTCCGAGCATAATAAAGGTACATTTTTATAAGCAGTGTTATTTGAGATCAAATAATTCTAAAAAGAAATAAATTTGTTTACAAAAGATCGGTTGAAAGATGTTTTTAAAGATCTAATAATTCTGAAATGAAATAGATTTGTTTACCAAGGATCAGTTAAAGCATGTGTTAAGATATTCAATTTTTTTGGATTTGAAGCATTAATGCAGAAATTTTAAGTATTTCTGTAAAAATCTAGAAAAAATATCTTTTTAAAAGATATATTTTCAAAAGAGGTGCAATATAAAAAAAACAATTTTTTTCTAACAAATTCTATAAAACAGATGTTTTATATCTTGATAAATCTAGAAAAAACATCTTTTTAAAAGATATATTTTCAAAAGAGGTGCAATATAAAAAAACAATTTTTTTCTAACAAATTCTATAAAACAGATGTTTATATCTTGATTATAGTAAACAAGTTTAAAACCAAATCTTTATTTTCACATTCTCATCACATGAAAAGATATTGGAATTGATTTTGCTTCCATATATAAGAAGCTTTGTAACGATGGAAATTTTCGAATCTCATTTTTTGACATTTCTCGGCCTGATTCGACCCCAGGAATTCAAAAAAAATGAGGTTTTCACAAAATGTCCATATGTGTGTGTGTATGTCAACAATGCCTTTTTAATTATATCTCGTACACAAGTTGAACTAGAGTCACGAAATTTGGAGGAATTATATAGACCCATATATGATGTCCAAAACTTGTCCAGTTTTGAGCCGGATCAGATAAGGAGAAATATTTTTTTAAATGTATTTTTCTCAAACATTGTTTTAGATGTTATTTTTTTAAATTTTGATTATGGTCAAGAAAATTTATTCTAGATTTGGAGGTTGCATAGGAATACACCTTTTTTTACCAAAAAATATTGATGTTGATTCCTTAAATATCTTGATATAACAAAAAGTAAATTTGAAAAATACGAAATTTGCAGTAATTTTTTTCACTACTTTTTAAGTGATAAAAAACTTTCAATACATATGTTTTTAACCCTTTGACTCCCGCCCAGTAGTTTGTTATCGAAATATTAATGTGGGATTATAAAATAAACAAATATTGATGAATGGCAAAATTTTTTCAGAAAACATCATTGGCAATATAATTACAATAAGACTAGAAGAAAAAACGATTTCCTTCTGCCTATAAATGTCTGCGATGTACATTTGTTTATATAATTTGTTTATATAATTAATTGATAACATCCAGTCTTAAATTTTAATGGCCACGTATCATCTTAACGAAGAAAGAAAGCAATTTCAGAGCAAAAACATACTTTGAAGACGAATTGTCGTCTTTGATTATTTCTAATGTCGATTATTTATTAATAAGATTTGTTTATAACAATTAACTTTACAAGTTAACAATTTTTTCCTTTCTCATACCTCTGTGCATTGAATCTAAGCGACGATAAGTATAAGACAAATTTTTTCTAGGAGATAAGAAATGAAATTTAAAAAATCGACACTTATTTCGCTATTTGTATTAACATAAAAATTAAATAAACAAAAAAATCAAAAATCCACTCTCACCAATCTCTGAAGAATTTAGTTCTGAATTTTACAAAATAAAAATTTTAAAATGGTGCATAATTGCGTTTTAGATGTCATTTCGAATCTCGTTTTATGTTTTGGACAGATTGTAGGGTTAGACCTTTTCTCTTTTTAGAAATAAACGAGGACTCTAGGTTCTGCTTGATATAAATAAATAAGATCAACAAATGCAACTGTTTTGAGGCGTGTACATTAATTTTTCCATTAGTGTATTTTTTCGAAGATAAAAATTCAAAATACCAAAGTGTCCCAAGCACACACGGAAAGAAATTTTAGACAGTTGCTGCGTTCATAGTAGTAGAACAGCGCAACCACGGTGTTAAAGCGACGGCAAC
>JBAGKK010032918.1:0-10881 GCA_037177015.1 Euceroptres primus
AACGTTCCTTATAATCTGAGATGTTAAAATTTTAAATCCTAGATGTTACTGGTTAATATTAGAATATATTTTCTTTCTTATAATCTAAGTTGTTAAAATTTAAAATCCCAGATGTTATCGGCTAATAACAGACCCTTATAATCCGAGATATTAAACATGAATATTTGAGATGTTAAATACGTAAAACATTTTCGCGTGAATGTAAGCCGATAGTAGTTGAAATTGGCCGAAATAAACGCGTTTTTGGCAAACGGTGTCTTCGGTTTTCCAGACCTCACTAAATCCAAAAATATCAAAACGTTACAAACAATTGACAACTATATAACCACTACATAGATATGTTTAGGTAGTAGTAATGCAGTTTTCAAATGGTTGTAACGTTTTGATCCAACTTCGGATCACAAATGATACTTCTGGATTTAGTGTGACATTTAATGGTTTGTAATAAATCATGTTTTTTTAAAGTGACCATTAGTATTAATTTTTATGAACTTGTGAAAGTGTAAGTATAGATTTTGTTTACCTACTCGATACATGTTGGCAGCAAAATGCAGAGGAAAGGAAACCTAACCTCAAATAAAAAATATTCATTTCCATATCGTAATTTTTTAACATATAAAAAATTACTGTCCTTACAGATTGCTGGAATGCTTCATTGGATTCCAAAGAAATGGATAATGTAAGCAGCCTCTTAAAAAAGTTTGCAGGTACGTTTGTTTAGTATTAGCGTTTTCCATGCCAAAATGTACAAGCATTTTAATGATAAAATTTACGACGTAAAGGACTGCGATGAAAACAAAATTGTAATTTGATTTTGAATAAACTTGTAATACGTTTTCAAAAATTTTAAACCTAATAATTATTTCTCACCCCATTTGTGTTTAAATACTCCAAATCCGATTCAGTCAATTCAGCTGATCGTCGACAAAAATTATTTAAATTTAATCATTTTGGTCGACATTACATTTAATGATCGTCAAAATGGCTGATTCGAATTAAAAATGTAATCAAAAATAAATCTTAGTATTTTAGATAGTTACTTGTAATAAGTAAGATACTTCACTTTAACATTTTACATAATAAGCAGTAATATTTTAGATATTTCACTTTAAGATCTCGGATGTTTCTCTTTAATATCCGGGATTTTAAAATTTAACATCTACTTAATATTAATATCTAGGATATTAGCAGTTTTAAAATCTAGGCAACTAACTTTTACATCTAGATATTTAGGATTAATATCTTAGATATTAAGAGTTTTAATATCTGTGGATTTTAAATCTTAATATCTAGATTGTCGTCCCATGGTTAAACATCAGATATATATAACGTCTTAATATCCAGATGCTAATCGGTAATATCCATTTTTCTCAGTGTATTCCACATTGAATCTTCGTTCCATCAAATTGACTGTGTTCGTTGGACCAATTCTGAGGCAGCCTAGTAATCGTTTTCAAAATTCTCATCCTGGAAATGAATTCCTAAACTAATAATGTTCTTTCCTAGTTTTCGATTTGCATTTCTTTCCGCGTTGTTTAACGCTCATTAAATTATACGCACTGTTAAAAATGTTCAGAAATATCTGGAAGTATTAAGTTACCAAGGTTACAGAAATTTTTATTGTAATTTAAGATACTTTTTAGAAACAGTATCTGAAAATTACCAAAATATAACTGAATTTTCAAGATTTTTCTTAAATTTCAGTTACGGTAACTGCATTTTCCTATATTTATATTAAATTCACCAAATTCTAAGTGAAATTTATAAAAAAGTATCTTAAATTTACGAAAAAGTACATAACTAAATTTTTAGTTACATGTAACTGCTTAAAACTGCAGTTTCAAACAAACAAGTTTCAGAATTTTCAGTTACAAGTTTCTGAATTTTCAGTTACAAGTTTCTGAATTTTCAGTTACAGGTTTCATAAAATTACGTTATTTTAACGGAATATTGTGCAAATTTACACTTTAGCCGAACTTATAAAAAAAATATATTTTTGGCGTTTACACCGTGCTTATAAAAAAATGGTTTTACACTCATCTCGCGTTACTGTGCCGCCCGTTCTTGTGGCGGTTTCACGGTTGTTCACGTATGGCTGTTTCTACCCCCCCCCCCCCCCCGAGCGTCCCTTGACACCCCATACTGAAGCTTTTCGCTTGGACAGTCAGGGTCGAATCACTCTTCGCTTTAAATCCGGTTGAAACTAGATTTAAATAGCGCCCGTTACTGTGTCGGACAGACCCGAGGCCGGCACAGTAACGAGAGATGAGTGTATATAAGTTCGGCTACGGTGTAAATTTGCTCATTCAGTTACTTCTGACTGAATTTTCATAAATTTTTCTTAAATTTATAAAAATGTAACTGAAATTCGTGAAACTGTCACTGAAATTTTAGTTACGGTAAATCCATAAAACCTCAGTCACATGTCTTTGAAAATTACCATTTTCTTTTTGTTGTAACATAAAGAAAACTACGTAAACATATTCTGTAATTCTTTATTTAAAAAATCCAGATATACTTTTATAAATGAAATAAAGCAATTTGTAAGAATTTAACGATAAATCACTGGTATCAAGCAATTAAAATTTCAATTGTATTTTGCAAATGACTTCTGGAAAATAACTGGACATAACTGGAAAAAAACATTCATCGAAAAAAGTTTCATTTGTGATTCGTTAATTCTGGACTACTAGACCGTGAAACGAGGAAATGATGGAGAATTTTTTTAGATCGGAGGAAGAAATAAGAATAATTGACTAAGAACTTTTTTATGTAATTTTTTTAACGTTCTGCAAATAAACATTTCCAGTGAAATTTTCCTGATGAAATATAAAAAACTTTTAGTATGGAATTTTTCTGTTTTTAATAAATTGCCCTTATTTTTGCGTGAAGAAATCAATATAACTGAATTAAAATTTTTAAATTTTGGTGATGCTTTTAGTACTAAAACTTATAACTGTGCTATATGATAATGATAATCTTAAGAATTAATTGCAATTGAGCATTTTAAAACGTTGACATAGATTTTTTTTGTAAAGTAATAAAAAAGTTAGGAATGAAAACAAAATTATAAGTTACGGCTCTCAAATATAATATAATATCATATAATTCAATTATACTAATTTTATTCATATACTTATATATTAAATTAAATGTATTAATGAAATTTTTAAAATTAAATGTAGCCCTATTTAAATAGTAAGCCATGTAAAAGGATTCCATTGAAATCATGGAAATTCCATATATCATTTCCTTGTGGAATTTCTGGAAATCGTTTTAGTAGAGAATTTCTTCATATGCCAATATGTAGATTTAGTAAAAATTAGTTTAACGTTTTAAGCATGTAAATTAAATCTAAATCATATATTTATCAAAATTTAAATAAATCTATTTTTAATATGGTTTTTGTGTGCATCAAATTAATGAATTTTATACATAATTTATGAGTACAGAAAGTTCTTTATGTAAGTTTTAATTCTTATATGGATTACTGTAATTACAACTTTTTGAAAAGTTCTAAGAATTACAACTTTTCAAAAACCAAATAAATTCTTGAGTTTCTATAACAGAAGACGTCTGATGTATCATTCGGGAGTGTCTAATTAAAATTGGAATATATTTTCTATTGAAATTTACTCAATTGCAATTATATGAAGATATAACATAAATATATAAATTTAAATATTTAGAATAGTTTTTTCTTGCATTCTCATTTTATTTAAGTTTTAAATACTTCAAGATCATATTGTTTTATTTATATATTTATATTATAAAAGTAAGATTACTTCAGTTTTTCATAAATTTTGGGAACTTGTTAGAAATAGCATTTTCGATATTTATAAATTTGCGGACATTAGATTAAGATGTCGTTTACTTTGATTATTTTGCTCCAAATGACCTTAAGAACATATTGAGCTAATAATTACCAGGTTACCAGGCATCTGGGTAATATTTTCCGTTCCTGAAAATGTGAAATTATCTCAACAGTCGTATACAATCGAGAGGATTCGATTGTATCTCCCATTTGATTTACATCGCTCATAACATTAATTTATTAATAATTACTTAAATTGCTTTACCTCTCAAAGGCAAATCATTAATATTTCAAGTTTATTTTAAATCTGTATATATTTCAGTCCAGCTACATAAATTTTCAATTATTCAATTTAAATGTCAAATAAATTCGCAGTTTATTAGAAACAAGAAATAATCTATGTATTTTCTGTAAAATTTGATTTTAATCACCAATTTATTAATTTTATTTTAATAGTCGGAAACAATTTCTGCCCGCGGATAAAAGTGCCTCTTATACACACATCGATTTCAGTGCGGTATAATTGCTGATTTCAATTCGATACATGTAATAGGAGATGAGAGTGATTACCGATTCGGATTGCGAATAAAAATAGAACTTGATTCGTTCACCGATTGAATTCTCGCTTCGGGAAGTGGTTTTCCGATATTTTGATACGTCCTAATTCTTAGTGTCAGTAATCCAAGGGTTTAATTGTAGGTTCTTCGCACTCCGTCCTTCGCGAATCGAGAATATGAAAACAGTGGAGATTTCTATTACTGATCTCAGAAATTGAATCGTGATGATATAATCTGAATATATAATACAAGCAAAAAAGGTGCTTTTGACTAATTGATGATTTTCCATAGAGATATGATTTTGAGAGCAATTTCTTATTTAAAGAGTATAATAAACTTAATCAATTTTAATACCGGAAATAATATAAAATTTGTTACACATTATAAAGTCTTTTCGAACTTTTCCTGTAAAAATTTAATTTAGTTCAGAGAGTGTAAAGTTATAGTGTACTGCAAAAATAAACTCAAACTGCAGAAACTTGATTACAAAGTTTTAAATCCTGATAAATTTTGAAAATATGTTGCTGGCCCTTTTGTATAAATGCAAATATATAAGGATGAAAATAAAAAAATCGACAAAAATATGTCCCGAGAAAATTACGCTCTTATCCTTAAAAATATCTTGTTTTAAATACATTTATCCATATGTTGCTCAAATACACGTAAAATCTTTGAAATATCTGAAAATTTCATCGTCTCCCTCGACTTTGATTACATTTATAAGTATTCGAAAGCATTTTTGCAATCTTTTAAGGATGCTTTGCTGGAATACATCTTTTCTCTATTATTTCTGAAGATAAAAAAAAGTTAATAATCGTTTAATTAATTTCAATTTCAAGAAACGAAGGGCTTTTCATGTGTTCCCAGATTTGAATTTCAGTTTTGGTCATCGTGTCCAGAGACACATAACCTCGGATTTTTAAATAAAAATAGTAGTTTTCCACATTTAAACCATAAAACAAGTGAATTCTGACGTAAATTTTACAATATACTCATGTGAAAATCTGTCAAAAATGTAAATAAAATCAGAAATTAACAAAGGACCCCACACCAAAAAAACTATATTTATATTTATTCATGTATATTTTAATGAACTACAAGATAAAAGAATCTTAAAAAAATCCACCGAGACCTTTTCTCAATGTAAATGGTGCGGGGTCCTGTCACAAAATTTCGAAAACCGTACATCTTTCTGATGTCATCGTGTCCCGCGTTTTTTCCCAGATAAGTGCACGTTTTATAAGGTAAATTATACGTGAAAATATTTTCCTTAAAAACTTATTCGTCCTTAAAAACTCGCAATTTTAACAAATTTATATTAAAGAAGTTTTTCAAAAAAGAATTTCTTTTCATAGATTTATTGTCATCATGTTCTACGACCATTTTATGATATCTTGAACAAAGTTAGTCGTTTTGTTTGAAAAGAATAATAATGTTCAAATAAGTTAACGAAAATAGAAAAAGATTCTTTTCAGAAAATTCATATTATTTATCATTCAATGTAACTACGATATTATTGATATACAATAAATGTTGAAATATATATTTAATTCGTTCTCTATAGTCCATTCATGTATTTTAAGGGCTGGAGATTGTAAAATATGACGTTGGTTAAAAAGATTAAAAAAGATTATAAATAAATTCTAAATACGTTTCTGGATCTTGTTCTCTACTATTATCGTCATATTTCAGATGCATATTAATAGAAAAAACGTGCTTTAATAAAATTTGAAATATTTTTTTCATAAAAAATTATTAGGTGAATATTGGCGATTTTTTGATTTTCACCCATAAATATTCTTATTTATGTGCAAATTTTCGAAGCCATTTCCCTCTTATTTTTTATATTTCTTTAATTTTCCTTTTTGGTTTTTAAATTGGATTATGAAAAACCAATTTTAAAGTAGTTTTTAGTTTCTACCATAGAAATTAATTTCTCTACATCAAGGAAGCATCATTATTTCGTTCTCTATAATTTTCATTACAGCCTTTTTTTTACTGCTAAACCTCCCTTGTAAAAGCAAAGTTAAGATAAATTTAATTTTCAGTGGACTACGTAGGTTTCTCTCCTTAAGAAAATCACTCTTTACTCCCAGAAGAATATTAATTCAGCGTGTTCAGCCCACCTGAAAGTTTGACGCCATGATTCTTCGCCTCATGTTCAAGCAATCTTTTTTTCCTATTTATTCCTGGTGAATAATATCTGGCAGCGAATGAAAGACGGGAGTGGAAGAGGATAAAAGGAAGTGGTTTCCGTATTGCGAGAATTTTCAACTCCTTCGACGAAGGAGAAATCACTCTGACAGAGAAACTTCATGCAAAGTCTGATTGTCAAAACTTGATTGAAACTTTATCGAAAGTGTACAAGACGATGTTGAAAAGAATAGGTGATGTCCCGGAAATTCTTGCCTCGAACTTAGAAAATACAGGTCCGAAACAGCATATCTTTAATGCTCAGGATTTCAGGAAAATGAATTTGTCCAAGTTTTCCCTTTAGGGATCATTATCCATTTATTCATTTACTTTCATTTACGAAAATTTTGGAGCAACTTACAAATTAATATTTAAAAAAAACGAAGGATAATTTCAAGTTCCTAGAAAGTTTAAAACGCGAGGAAGGTCTGTGAAAGATATACTTTTGCAAAATGCTTTAATTGTGTTGAACAGAGAAAGTTTGCTAAGTTTTTTTTTGTTTTACTTCATTTACTGAATATTTCAGGCATAACTTTTCTACTGATTTTCGTTCACTTCTTTTAAAAATAAAATGCTCAAAATTAGAGTTCAGAACTTAAAATATTTCTAAAAATATTCCCATTACAAAAAAAAATGTATAAACTTTTATTTAACCTCATGTATCGTAAAATAAGATCTTTTCGTTATTTCGGCATTTTCATTTGGCTTTTTCTCGATCTCATGACGAAAAGCACTGTATTTTCCATGTCCAAACGAAAATTTTGGCTCGAGCGATTAAATCCCTCGGCTTCGCCTCGTGATTTAAACTACGCTTTTACCAAAATTTGCGTTTAAACTTGGCGAATAATGTACTGTTTTTTACTTGTCTTTTTCCCTCGTAACTCTTTTTAAGTTATTATGAAAAAATGCCTGGTTTAACTTTAATTTACTTAATTAAAAAGGGATTCAAAATGAAAAGCACTGCGTGCAAAATGGTTTTAAATTACGTTACGTAGAAGTGAATGTGAAAAGTGCAAAACCATAGAAGTTTTTATGGCAAATTGCCACATGGTGAATTTTCCAGGAGAAACTTTTCCGATTTCTTTGGGACTCTCTGGAAAGTTAGCATAGTCAAACATTTGCCAGGGAAATTTCTTCCTTCAATCAGACCAGTCTGCGTCTATATGACGTTGATTTTGTCGGGTAAATGAAAAAAAGAAATTCAAGTATTCCGCATCAAAGGACTGAGAATGGTCTAGCTGACGGTCGACGCAATTAAAACTTTTCTACTTCCAACAGTTAATTTGTCTTTGTTCCACGAGAATGCGCACTTGTTTTAGACGGTAACTGTGATCTCATTTTCAGCTCTCGTCGATCTCCATTCAATGCGAAATATGTTTTATTCATTGAATTCTAACACTTTCGAGTGGTACTTGTCATACCAGTTGATAAAGCTGCATTTTTCTAATTGCTCAAAACTAAACGTTTACAAACTGATGTAAAATAATTGATAAAACTGTCATTTTCCGGAGATGGAGATCACAGAAGTTTTCCACTAATAAGAGTGTTGCAAAAAAATCTCTTTTTTCTATAATTCGCGAAAAAGTGTCAGTTTTTCCATCTGTTTTTGGTGTAGAAAGTGACCGATTTTTGGTCGATGACGTGGCGCATGCGCAGTGCCGACCTTTCCGAGCAACAGTGAAAAAAGTGGACAGACGCAGTGAAAAAAGTGAGGCAAAGTGAAAAAAGTAAATAAAGTGCAAACTACTTTGTGTTATTTCGAGTGTGCTCGTGCATCGTGCGCAGAGCCACCTTCATTCTATTTTCCGACTCTCGTCCTTAATCTAAATCAATTTCCAAAAAGTTTTTGATTGTTAATGGTTTCATCGCTTCTATGGAAGCAAATTATAGAAAAAGTATCGTATTCCACACATTGAAAAAGCGACGATTTAAAACTCGTGTGATAGCAACCCTCGCTCCGCTCGGGTGGCTAACTTCACACTCGTTTTAAATCTCTCGCTTTTTCAACTTGTAGCACAATATACTATTGTTTCCGTAAAAGTTTTATTGAATGGAGTGAGACGAATCGTTTTAAAGTGAATAAAAATTGAATTTCCTTTTGGCATTCAAACGAATCTTTTAAATGAAAAATCGAATACAATTTTCACTGAACTATTCTCATTTAACCGTTTACTGAAGATTGCCATTACTTTTTAAAACCTTTCTGGGACAAATAAAGGGAATAACCTAGAAGTTTTTGGATTTATCTTTACTCTTCATTTATTTTTCATTTCTGAAAAATATCCTTGGAGTTTTTATAAAACAAGATATTCTGGAATCTTAATTTCTTTTTAGTCAAGTGAAATAATTACTTACCCTTAGTAAAAATCATACAATTTTACTTACTTTACTCAAATTCAAATTCAAATTCAAGACTACCAAAATCTATAAAAAGTGCGTTTTAGAAAATTCGTAAAATTTCAGCAAAGCAGTAGCTTATTTTGCCCGCAATTAAAGTAAAAATTGCATTTAGATTTGAAACCGTTAAAGTGGTGAAGTACTGTGGGTAAGGTTTTACTGCCAACAAGATAATTAGACCATAAATTAAAGTTTATTGCGTAGTAAGTAGCATAGTAAGAGTTAGTGGAACTGTTCATTGCTACTCGTAGCATTGCAGTAACCGTAAGAAACTCATTAGTGATCTCGTTACCAATAGTTAAATTTGAATCAAATAACCTCTTCCATTTTCTGACTACACAAGAAAAGGTGCGTCACGAGATTTCGATACTTCTTAAATTAATTGCACAAATTAAATTCTTTCAGTCTTGATTAGAATTAAAATCACAAAGCATGAACAATTTATCTTGCATTTTTGAAATATATTTTTTTCAATCCTTGATTAAATATTTTTATATTAATTAAATTCAATGTAGCAATATTGACTTTTGTTTTAATGTACGTTGTGTAGAACACACTTTTTATAATAAGGAAAGCTAAAAGCAATTTCTAGGGTATTTCTGCTTTCATAACGCTGGACTACTTCAGGTTTTCCATATTTTCAATCACCTACATATTTCTGACTGAAATGGGATACATCTACTGAACGGTTAATGCACCTTAGTAGGTATTCTGAAATAAAACCGAGTTTTCTTACTAGAGTAAAGGGGGAGGAAAAGCTATTTCGTATGAACTGCGACAAAGTGAGTTATTCCAATCCAGCGGTTATATCTAGGATACGGAGAGTACTGACTGCTGCCAGAAATTCGCTGAAAGAACTCGTCGGTTTCTTTTTAAGCCTTTTTATATTCAAGTTGGCTAGTGGACTTCATGTTCAAAAATCGTTTAGACTGCTGATGAACGATCGATAGACGATAGCAATTGATATGTGATATAACTTTCCAATGTTCTCATCAACCTCTACTTAACGAAGAGTGATTTGGATTCTTAGTTATCGATTCTCGGGTTTGAAATTATTCCCATTTTAGTGAACTTCGAGTCAGGTGAATAATGTGGCTAGTTAAAATTTAAAGTAAAAGTAAAAGTAAAAATTTAAAGTAAAAATTAAATATAAAAACCTTTTTAGAAATCTGAATGAAATATTTCTCTAATAATATTTGTCCATTGTTTGTAAGTAACAGAGTGGCCGCAACTCAGGGAAAAACTAGAAATCATGGAAAAGTCACGAAATTTTATTAGTTAGAGAAAATTTAGGGATTTAGAAAAAGAGTTGCAAAAGTCAGGGATTTTTTATAAGACGAACTTTATATAACTATAGGGTCCAGGTTTTAGGTCGATGAAAATGTTGGAATTATGGAATGGAAAACTGAAAGTTTTGCGAAATATATGCAGCAAAATATTGAATTACACACTGATTTCAAAGGTTTAAAAAAATTGCGCGTTATATCTAGGGATTTCACAAGTTTTTATTGATTTTTAAAGAATTTCAGTGACATTGCCTCAACACTGTGCACATTTTTTTATTTTCTATCAATTATCATAACACCATTTATTTAAAAAAATTGAAGGTTAATAGATGAAAATTTTCGTCACAACTTTCTCCAAAAATACATATATATTCTACATCTAAATCCGTCTGCTTGTATCAAAATTAAACTGAATTATAGTAAAACATCGAAATTCTGCTGCCACTGAAGGGGTTAAAGATTTGGATGGACTGAAAGGATGATAAAGAATTGAAAAAAATTAGGAAAACTTAAAAGGCTTAAAAAGATTTCAATGAATTTCAACCCATTTCTTATTGTTTATTTATTTATTTAATCAAATAACGGACAAAAAGCCCAATTACAGTAGTACTATACTAGTCTAGGTATAATCATT
>JBAGKK010032929.1:0-10880 GCA_037177015.1 Euceroptres primus
ATGTTGATGTGAATAAATAATATAAATAATTTGAGAATTGTAGAACGGGATTAGTGACGACCCTTAGGCCCCTTAGGATTTTATAACGCCCCCGATCCTTCCTCGAAACGAAAGGTCGATCCCTCTAATACAGCTGTTCCAAATCTCAGTGCTGATTTTCATCCGAAATCATTCAATTCGGTACTTGAAACGGACCTAAAGCAGTCTTGTACCGTTTCGCAGTACCGATTAAGTACCGATCCATCGGCAGGGAAGAAGTTTCTGTTTTTGGAGTAGATTAAGGAAAATATTTTCTCGAAGATAAATTCCATCAAAATTTTGTTTCTGGACTGTGAAAAACCATTTTATAACTAAAAATATTCTAATAAAAAAGCCAAATATTCAGTAGAAAATAAAATTAGAAAAATAAATTTTAAATAATTATTTTCTAAAGATTAGAGATTAGACACTAGACGACTAGACTGTGAAAGAATTTTCAAACTCATTTTCTACCTTGTTTTGGCGAAAGGACTCAGGTACTTAGAGGTAATTAAGTTGCGCTTAAGAAGGGACTTCCCTAATGACTAGGATAATGAAGGAAAAAATTCACACAAGATATGCGAGGAATTTCTTGAATATACCGTTAGGTTTGTATTTGCGAGGGGAATTACGCGATGCCATAAGAATTGCAACTTACAGTGAAGCAAAATAGATTTGTCAATTTTTAATTCAAATAAAATTCTGCAAGTATGACATAAGCAGAATTAACACGTGTAATAATACTAAACACATATGACGTGACTCCATTCACTGAATGGAATTTAAATTTTCGTTTAAAAAGTTCAATACGACTCAATTTTACTCCAAAATGATTCTTGTAAACTTTTTTCAGATTGCAATTTTATTATCGTGAAAATAAATTAGGAGGTTATCTAAAATAAATAAAAAAATAAATCAATGAATTAAAATCAAAATTGAAGAAAATTATTAATCAAGAGTCAAGGTACTCCGTAATGATAAAACACCTGATTTTTAAAAACTTGATTGTAAAAAGATGTACGAAATAATCTTGAAATCAAAGCATGAAACAAATACGTGACCTCACACAGGCGACTAGCCACGACCTTGAACCCGCTTTGCTCACTTTTATTAAAGGTGAATGTCCGTACATCTGTAATGGTCCTTCTGAAGTCAATGACTACGCAAGAGAACTCTAGAGTGCAGAACCTACACAATTCAAACTTTGAAAAATATTCTGAAAATAATTTTCAAATTTAAAAAATAACATAATAATTTTCAGGATTAAAAAATGACTTTGATAATAATTTTGCAGTTTAAAAAATTGCTCTAATAATAATTTTCAAGCCTAGGAAATTATTCTGAAAATAATGTTCAAACCTAAAAAAAATTTTCTTAAAAAAAAAATATATATAAAATCAGTCACATATTCATATGTAATTATAAATTATCAGTATCTACATTTTCACAAAATCAATCTTTCAAACTAAAAAAGTTAAAAATCGATAGAAGAAGATTGTGACGAGCTAAGTTTGGCTATCCTTTAATCTTTAACTATTTTATCTCACATAAATAAAATAAAATAATGAGTCTCATCAACAATGCCAGAATACTAAAATTAAAAGCTGAATTGAAATTGTCAGGAATTGTAATTAGGCAAATTTAAAAAGCGGTAAAAAATGATTCACACAGATTTTAATATATTTCTTTATCTCTGATAAAAAGTGTATGACTGTATATGAAGACATGAGAATGAGAACTCGGTAAAGACCATTTAAAGTTGGCCCGTAAATTAGGTTATTTTAACTATTACTTGGGGAGGCCAACTTCAAATGGTCTTTAACGAGTTTTAAAAAGCACCTTTTTACGGTTGATTCTTAAAGGTTTTTTGATCCTGAATCGAATGGTTGGTTTGAAAAGTCGTTTTGACCAATGGAAGAGCCTGAAAATCGACTTTGAAGACCTTTTTCTCAAGTCCTCAAAATCAACTTTTTTTGTATTGAAATGAAAAGCGCTGCAATTCTGAAGAATTTGGAGAATTTCAATTTTTGGGTCATTTTGGCCCTGAGAAGGGTCTACTTTGGACTTTTCTTTCATTTTTTAAAAAGCTCCTTTTCGCGGTTAATTCTTAAAAGTTTTTTGATTCTGAATCGAATGGTGAGCTTAAAAAATCGTTTAGAGCTGACAATCGACTTTGAAGACCTTTTTCTCAAGTCCTCAAAAACAACTTTTTTCGTATTGAAATGAAAAGCGTTGCAATTCTGAAGAGAATAAGACCTTGGGCGAGTCATTTGGAGAATTTCAATTCTGGAGACATTTTGAAACCTACTTTGGACTTTTTTTTCATTTTTAAAAAGCTCCTTTTCACGGTTGATTCTTAAAGGTTTTTTGATCCTGAATCGAATGGTGGGCTTAAAAAGTCGTTTAGACCACTGGAACGGGCTGAAAATCGACTTTGAAGACCTTTTTATGCAGACTGGTAAAAAAAGAATGTAAGAAAAACCTATAGTCGCAAAACGTGTAATTTGCATTAGAAAGATGTCTTGATTTATTAATGAGGATATAGTCTCTTGAAAACTGTTTGAGCGAGCAATTTATTATGTTGTTCTATTTCCTTTTATCTTCTAATTCGACTTGAATTATTGAAGGTAGTTTAAATTATACAAGCTCTTTTCTCAGATGTAGATTTGTAGTTTCAAAGTTATAGAAAGTAGAAGGTAAATCAATGAAATAAGTAATATAGGAGAAAAAATATAGCAACTAATTATTGATTAATTAATCACTGTTTAATTCAATTGAAGATATTTTACATTAATCATAATATGCAAATCTATTCTATTAGTCAGACAAATGAAAAGTTTTATTTGATTTAAAAAAATTAATTTAATATTAAACTTCTTTAGAACTGAATCTCATAAAATTGCAATCTACCACCTTTTCAAAATAAGTAATAATTTTAAAAAACTTTTTCGTTTTTCTATTAGGATGACGACTGGAAACTGGAAGACTATTTTTGTAACTGGAGGAGCAGGTTACATTGGCAGTCACTGTATCATCGAACTTTTGGAAAGTGGATATGATGTTGTGTCCATCGATAATTTCACAAATAGTGTAATTGAAGAAGATGGACAATCAGCAGCCCTGAAAAGGGTCGAAAAAATTACTGGGAAAAAAGTCACTTTCTACAACTGTGATCTCCTCGATAAAGATAGACTCGAAGAAGTTTTTAACAAGGTAGGAAAATCAACAAAATAAAAGAAAGATTTCCTAGAAAGTCCAACAGATTTCAAAAACTGTGTTTTCGAAAAACTTTATTTTTTATATTAAATTACAGTAAATGTATTTCATATACCATATTCCTCACGGGCTAAATTCTAATTTTCTAAATTATTTTTTCCAGCAAAAAATAGACTGTGTCATTCATTTCGCAGCTATAAAAGCTGTTGGGGAATCCATGGAAATTCCACTACACTATTACCGAAATAATATAATTGGTGCTATTAATTTGTTAGAGGTACGATCTCTCAAGTTACTTCAAAATAATTTTGATTAAATTCTATTTCATGATAAAACTGGATTAAAAATTTAAATAATTTTTAGGTAATGAAAGCTGCTGGCTGTTTTCAGCTAGTTTTCAGTAGCTCTTGTACAGTTTACGGAGAGCCAAAGAGTCTTCCCATTACAGAAGATCATCCAACTGGAAATATAACAAATGTTTATGGTCGCACCAAGTATTTTATCGAGGAAATGCTCAACGACATAACCAGAGCTGAGAAGGTAATTAAAAGCTTCGAATCCTCAAGATTGAAAACTATCTGCATTTCTTAATTAGAACCAATTTCTAATTAACTCCAATAAATTTATTACAGAATTGGAACATAATTTCCTTGAGGTACTTCAATCCAGTGGGGGCTCATCCGAGTGGTTTAATAGGCGAAGACCCTACTAAAAAATACACAAATCTAATGCCTTACATATCACAAGTTGCTTTGGGTCTTAAATCTGAGCTAATTATTTTTGGAGGCGATTACCCAACCGAAGATGGAACCGGTACGAAAACCTAATGACTTCCTTTAATTATACATAAAGATTCTCAATGCTCTACTTCTTTATACTTTTAAGAAATTCTCGAATATTCTAATCCTACTTTGTTGTAGGTATTCGAGATTACATTCACGTAGTGGACTTGGCAACAGGACACGTGGCTGCTTTGTCTGCTCTTTACAAAAAACACATGAGGCTCAGAGTATACAATTTGGGAACTGGAAGAGGAGTCTCAGTTCTTGAATTGGTAAGAACGTTTGAGAAAGTAACTGGAGCAAGCGTGCCTTACGTCATTAAAGACAGACGAGAGGGAGACATTACTTCCATGTATGCAGACACGACATTAGCAGAAGAAGAACTCGGTTGGAAGGCAAAGTTCAGCGTTGAACAAATGTGTAAGTTCTATATTTGAAATTAAATTAGAATTTCTATTTTAAAGAATGTTTAGATTTCAAATTCCCTAAATTTCTGAATTATATACTAAAGATCCTTTGAATTTTTTCAGGTCGAGACTTTTGGAGGTGGCAATCCATGAATCCGCATGGATATCGTTCCAGTATAAAAAACGGATCGTCTGAAAAGTAGACGAACGTAATGCTCTAAATTGAAACAAGTGTCAGTAAAATGCCAAAAGATACTCAGGGATCATTCACATAATACGTGACAAGTTCAGGGGTAGAAGGGGGTCTGTCAAAGAATCACTCTCAATGTAAAGAGTAATAAAAAAAGTATCACGGAGGGAAGGGGGAGGGTATTCAAAATTGCTGAAATATGTATCACGTATTTTGTGAACGATCCCTTAATCCTTTTATATTTTTTTCGCGAAAGTGCCTTTTTATACGTCGCATTAAGCAATGTACATCTAATTTATTAAGAATATGAAAAATAGACTCTTTTTATGGAAGGAAAATTTACTTACGGTACAGTAGTTTTCATTCCTCAATTTCTGCCGTTTTATTTTCCTCTCCGTTGTTAGAAGAACTTGTGAAGAAGGAGATGTGTTGGAATTTCAGAGCCTCGAAACCCCAACTGGTCCAATTGGGAAGTAAATATCGAGCAAAGATTTCCAGGCACTTTGGATTTGTTGGTAAAAACGGAGATATGATTTCTGAAATTAATTTTTAATTCATTTATACAATGTCTGAGTCATCGCTTTATATTTCTCGTGATTATAAATTTTTTCTTTAATTGCTTTACCTGTAAGGGGAGGTTTGTGGGAATGCATCGCACTTGGAACACTGACAATTAATTTATCAGTGGGAATTTCAGTTTTTGAATTGGAAGCTGCAGTTCCTATTATTAATAATTCGTAAGGCTGTTTGCCATGAATTTCACTAAAGTCACACACCACGTTTCCTGATTGTGTGACCTAATTGGATAAAAAATTGTGGATATTATTAAAATAATTAACCAGTAAAATAAAAACAAAATAAATAAAATATAAACAACTTACTTTTACCCAATACCATTTGGCTCGAAATGTTACACCCCATGAAGGAAACATTTCTTCCAGGATACAGCGCAAGTTATTTGGTGAATTTGTACACCAAATTGCAATCAAGCCATCCTCTCTTAATAATTTTCCAATCTGTAATTTGGTCAGATCTTCGTTGTACATCATTTCGTAACTTCAAGAAAAATATTTGTGTTAGTTATTTTAAATTGAAAAATAATACTAGTGTAAGTTTTTTTACAATAAAATAATAGACATAAAAAATACCTAGATTCTGCAAATTTAAGCTTTTTTCTCCGAATAGATTTATTCCACCAGGGAGGATCCATAAGAATAAAATCAAACTGGTTTTTTAAAGGTATTCCCTGGTCCAATTCTCGCACATCAGCACAAAAATATTCACAGTTTTTTGGAAATACGAACTCTTCACTTCCCAAGAAAAAAACTGATGAAACTTCATTGAAATTACTTCCAGCAAAGGTAAATTCTGTTAGACCTTTTGCACTAGAATAAAATTGCCGAGATATCGAACGAGCAGCTTCGTTATTATCTGATTCAATAGGTTTTGAAAATATCTCTTGTGCTTCAAAGGATTGCATTAACTTGCCGAAAGTTTCTCTCACATAATTTATCTGAGAAAATCAAATTTTATAATAACAATTTTTGTTATAATTCCAAAAATTCCAGACAGATGTCTCAAATTTAAACCTTTCTTTGAACGTTATATTGATGTGGATATATCTCCGTCGATTTACTATGTAATTAAATAAACATATATATATATATATATTGAACGTATGACCAAAATAAGTTCTCTGTCTCTATAAAGGAGATATATCCATAACAATTTTTGTATCAATATCTTTAAAATAAAATTTAGAATATGTTATAAATTTACAAACATACTTCCTTCAAAAAATTATCAGGAAGCAAATTCGACTTTTTCCTTTTTCTCGACTTGAGTTCAGAAACACTTGATTCATTCACCGCATCTTTTAACTGATTTTGTCGCAAAAATTTTGAATTGATATTAAACAAAGTTTTATTGAACTTCAACGAAAAATGTTTTTCACTCTCGTTTCTATTTTCCACGTTTTCATAAACTTTATCAAGATACTGCAAATGAGAAATGATCCAACCTTCAGCGGTGAAATGCAATAAACTCATATTTAATGAAAAATTAACAATATAAAAAAAAATATTCACAAAATAACAAACGTTGATAGCGTCTCCCAGAACTTCAAACTTACCGAATGAAAACAATGAAAAAATTGGCAAAAGTTAGGTTATGTGTCCTTTGACTCCACGAATCACAAGCCGCAATTTAAATTTTAATAAATGAGAGAAAATCTGATTGGTGGAAAACTACACACCTCTTTCAACAGCTGACTGACAATCAGCTGATTTATGATATCAGCTGACTAACCCTTTCGTATGACATTTTGATCTCCGCCCTCTAATAAAATTATGGAATGGCCACTTCATATTTTAGGTAAAATTAATTTCACTGGGCACGCATTCTATACTTTCTTTATTCCTGCATCATAAATTTTTTTTTTCATTACGCTATCAAAAGGCTTTGACAATGGCAAAAATATTGGCTTTTTCAATTAATTTTAAGGTTATGTCAGTTGACATCGAAATAAACTTCATTGTTATTGTTTTATTTTTGTATTGTTTAAAGCTGAATGACTGTCTTTAAGAGTTTAAAACATCTCGCTTTTTAAAGTCCAATTAAAAAACGAGTGTTTATTTGAAAATATCTTTTGATGTTTTCTGTTTATTTTTTATTTTTTTGATTTTGCAGCAATGTGGACGAATATGGGTTCGAAAGGCCACCTAATTTCGATTATGAAACCTACGAAGATTTTATGTCCGAATACCTAAAGGTTTTGGCTAAAAGAGCAAAAAAGTGGGCAGATATAATTGGGGAAGGAAAATCACTCCAGCGTAACATTACGATAAAACGATACGTTCGAAAAGGAATCCCTGGAGAACACAGAGCATTGGTGAGTTACTTTTTCAAAATTAAGTTGTAATAAAATCACTCGAGAGATATTTTACGATACCTATTTAAGATTATAATTTTTAGGTATGGCTCGCAGTAAGTGGAGCAGAAGAATCAAAAAATGCAGTGCCAGGCTTATACCAACAATTGTTGGATAGTCCTCATAATTCTGAGGTTGCAGAAATTATAAGAACCGATCTTCCGCGAACCTTTCCCGACAACATATTCTTCAATAATACAAAAGCTCATCAACTGCAACTCTACAATATTTTACTCGCCTTTGCTCATCAGAATAGAGACGTTGGCTATTGCCAAGTAAGTCTTTTCGTAAAAACAAAATAAACTAAATTAGTACCACTAATTTATTTTACGAACATTGTTAAACTTTGATTCTAGGGACTGAACTATATAGCAGGACTATTACTTCTTGTAACCAAAAGCGAAGAAACGGCCTTTTGGCTTTTAAAAGTTTTAATCGAGAAAATTCTACCTGAATACTATACTCCAACGATGGATGGTTTGTTAACAGATATCGACGTCCTCGCAGAATTAGTCAGGTATAATTAATAGAATCTAAATCTAAAGAAGTTGAAAAATATATTCCGAATCAAATATTTTTATCGACGAAAATCTGTTTAGGATCAAAATGCCAGATGTGCATCAACATATTACCAATTTGGGATTACCATGGGCTGTGATTGTCACAAAATGGTTCATTTGTTTATTCGCAGAAGTTTTACCAATCGAGGTAAATAAGATTTAATATAAATCCCACCAAATTTAACAAAAAATTTATTAACTTTAAAATAATTTATCTACAGACAACTCTCAGAATTTGGGACTGCCTATTCAATGAGGGCAGCAAGATTATTTTCAGAGTCGCCTTAACACTGATAAAGAGAAATAAAGAGAATCTACTAGCCTGTAACGATTTTGCAGTATTGGCAGATTGTTTTAAGGAAATTACCAAGGACAGTATCGTCTTGCATTGCCATGACTTTATGCAGGTATTTAAAAAAATATTGAAAGTCCTATTTCATTTATTTTCCAAAATTGAATTAATTATTTAATTTATGTTATGAATTTGAATCTTTTTTCCAGAGCATTTTTAAGGAACCTGGGTCTCTACCTCGTAGCACAATTACTAAGTTAAGGATTAAGGTTTCCCAGGATCGAATGGATCTCAGGAAGGCGAAATTAAGTAG
Source organism: Euceroptres primus (assembly GCA_037177015.1). Classification (NCBI taxonomy): domain Eukaryota; kingdom Metazoa; phylum Arthropoda; class Insecta; order Hymenoptera; family Figitidae; genus Euceroptres; species Euceroptres primus. Next base: position 8,708 of record JBAGKK010032929.1, read on the forward strand.
GTAATATTTGTTAAAGATGAAAAACCACCGAATCATGTTTCTATCTCTTCTAGTCAAAGTCTATATTATACGTAAATGACATTGAAAATTCGTAAAAACTAATCGAGAAACGGTTCAGCTTCACATGAGGTATCTCAGCATTCCTTTTAAAAATATGGTGCCTCGTTTTTCAGTCAATTACCGCGTAGAAAAATATAAGCACACGTAATGAAGCTTAGCTTCTTATTTTACACATGGTAGCTGAGTTCTTACTTAGTAACTTGTTATTTATCATTTAAGGTCACTAGTGATTTTAAAGCAGCTTCTTGTTATAATCACAGGTTTCATGGCAAAAATAATAGCAGCAGTAGAATAAAATAAAATAGAAAAGTAAAGTAAGATTTGTGATTCTCTGAAGCCTGTGATTTCTGAAGACTACGCAGCGAATCAAAGGTCACACCATAATGCCATAATCGCTCCTTATTTTTTAATCATCCATTTTGTTCTGAATTTTTATTGAGAACCTTTATTTCTTTTCAGAAGTTTGCTTCTGTATCAGCAAAATTTTGTCAGAGAATTGTATCTCCGAGTTTTTATAAATCACTTTTGCAATATTTCACTCTTTATGTAAATAATGCAGTTATTAGTTTTTGCAAAGGAAGTTTTTTTCCTTATTCCTATTTCGTTTAACCTTGAATTCAAATGCATTTTTTCACGACAACCAGAACAAAAGCGAACAAGTCTGGTAGATATAAATATCTTTCAAAGAAAAGACTGCATATTGCAGAGAATAAAGTCCAGTCTAAAATTTTGAGTAAAAAATAGAAATGCTAATGAATCCTCCGATTTGCGTCACGAAGCCAATATCAGATTTATGTGAATTCAGAAAATAAGTCAATTATTAGATTTATTATAAAGGGAAAGCAAAATGTTTAAATCAATAATTTATAGTTTCTTAAGAACCCCTTTAAAAGAATAAATAATAAAATGCTGATCATTTGAAAAATTGTTATGTTATGAAACATGAATAAAACACCTATATCTGAAATTGGCCAGGACATGAGCATTTAACTGTCTGTTATATATAATTCAAAGAATCGGCTAATAGATATAATTTTAAAGCGTAATATATTTTTCAGTATTAAAGACTGTTATGTACGAGCAGGCTCAATATTCGATTATTGTATAGGTTTCCTAAAACCGAAAAGCTACGGAATCGGAGTATAAAATAAACTACTCTATACTAAATATTAATTTTTCTTTTCATTTAAACTGTCATATTATTGTAAAAAGGGTTAGTATTTAATCAAATCTTCTCACTTTGGAAAGGAAAGATCCAGGATTTTTGCATGTGAAATTTACTCGATACATTATTTACAGATGATTTGAGAGGACCTTAGAAATTCATTAAAAGATTAGTTTAAGGGAACATTACCTATTGTCTAACTGTACAAATTCTCTGCCACTGGGACAAAACTAGAGAAGACTAAATTCATTTTTCAAGTAGATCTTTTGCTTCGTTTATCTTTGCTGCAATGTAAGGGGAACCACCTCGATCCGGATGATTTGCAATCATCACTCTTTTAAACTGTTCTTTGATTTTCGTCTTTGGAGCTGTGGGAGAAACTCCTAGAATCAAGCTCGCTTCTCTCCTACTCATTTTTTGCTCGAAACCACCTTTGTAGTATTTACTATTCGCCAGTGTCTGAAAATAAATTAGTATCTTATTTTAGCCGTTGTATTTATATGAAATTTGTACTTTGTACCATTCTTATATGAAAATTAAAAGCACACCTGTGAATCTAACTTGGGAATATTTTTCATAGCTTCGGCCATTTTTTGGGATAATGTTGGCATTCTTTTCAAAATAAATCGACCTGCGAATCCAACAGCCGCGAGACCTAATCCAGCTGCTATGACTGCACTACTCTGAAAAAAGAGAAATAAAAATGACAATTCAAAATCGAACAGGATTAAATTTACAAAGTTTTGCTTTTATTTTATTTAATGCCCTGCCGATGGATCGGTACTTAATCAGTACTGCGAAACGATACGAGACTGGTTTAGGTCCGTTTGAGTACCGAATTGAATGATTTCGGACGAAAATCGACACTGAAATTTGGAACAGCTGTATTAGAGGGATCGACCTTTCGTTTCGAGGAAGGATCGGGGGCGTCATAAAACCCTAAGGGGC
>JBAGKK010032938.1:0-10880 GCA_037177015.1 Euceroptres primus
ATTTTTGACAACCTTGTACTTATTCCACACAGTTTTGAAGTCGAAATGAAATGATTCCTTGCTAGCTTACTAAAAACTCCAAATCCCATTTGCTTATCATCACAGAAATTTTGAATGTGAAACAAAAACTGTTGAATTTTAGGAGTAATCGAAATGTTGAGGTCTTAATCGAAATGTTGAGGTCTAGGTAATTCTTTCTGAAATCAGCGATTTATACTTGTGAAGTAGAATTTGACTAAAGCAGACAGTAACAACTCCTTTAAAGTCTTCCAACGCTTTGATATATTTCAAGCAGCCCAAAGTGCATGCTGAGTTCAAAAAGAGTTACCTAGACTTCAACATTTCGGTTAATCCTAAAATTCACGCATTTTTTCACATTCAAGATTTCTGTGAAGATAAGCAAATGGGATTTGGTATTTTTGGTGAGAAAACAAGGAATCATTTCATTTTGATATCAAAACTATGTGGAATACGTACAAGGTTGCCAAAAATCATCCAGACTACGCTAAGCGATCACTGCGTGCATTATGTGAATACACACAAGTCTTCACTCTCTGTAATATTAATTTCAACTGATTGTGCAATAAATAATACTGTTATTGAAGCTCCTTTTTATTTTTGGCTATTTGAATAAAACAATACTCCACTTTTTCAAAAAAAATTTTGGAATTGAAAAATCATTTTCTTTCGAAAGAAAATCATAAAAACGATTTTTTTCAGAAACTGATTAAGCATTTTGGTTCGTTTTTGTTTTGGAATAGTCTTTACACGTTCCAGAACGAGAAAAAAATAAAACAGGATGTTAAAGTATCTTTCAGTGGGATAAAGTTGAGGTAAACATGAACAAAAAATTAAAATTGATTTTTCTCAAAAATGGGTCTAGCGATTTTTTTCTTTCTGGTCTTCAAATAATCGTAATATATACTAGCAACGGAATCAAAAAGAAAATCAGGAGTGCCAGCACTTTTGGGTTGAACTCAATCGAGGCTAATCGTGGAAGGCAATTCCATGAGTGTTTATGGTGCTTAACACAGCCCAGTTCACAAATCTCCTCAAAACACTCACTAATAACTGTAATTTCAGTTTGGAATACAGAACAAGTTATACAACAACCCAGACCAACTGAAAATGTAGAAACAAATGACCGAATGAAAAATCCTCACCTGTATCCTAGCGCCGTCAAATGCGTAACATAAGACACTTTGTTCCATCCGAATCCAATGAATCTTGTATCATACTTTAGTGCTGAACTCGGTACCACCATGTACGGTTCAAAATCTGGTTCCCACGAAACCTTAAACAATTTTTTTGAAATTAAAAAACGGACTCATCCTTACTCAATTTAAGCAACTAAAAACTGCAAAATACTTCGTAAGACTCGGTTGCGTTCTTCCAGAGTGCGTAATTGGTCGCAGCATGTCCTTGTGCCCAGACATGATATCGAAATGTGTACAATATTCCTCTATTCAAGGATTTGAGCAGGTTCTCTTTATTAACTGGAAATGAGAACCTGAAAGAAACAAACTCATAAACTAAAATCAAACAAATCTTTACAAGCAAAAGTCTCGATTCAAAAATGAAAATAAGAAAAATCAGAATCTTATCGAAGTCAAATTCTTACCTGTAACGCTGAGTTTCAAATGCAGGCACGATTAACGCAATCTTTGAAGATTCTGTAATGTTCAATTTCACAATGTGCTCCATCAAACTTTCGTACAAGCCAAAATGCGGAATGAAATCAATATCTAAATGAAAGACATATGGTGTTGAAATGTGTAACATCGCCACGTTCCGCAAATAATTAACAGGATAGAACTCCTGAAAAAAATTGTTCTTTTATTCTATTGAAAATACTTTCTCCTCTATGATTGAAGCATTTTAAAAACAATGTCACAGAAAATTCGGAAAATTTGTTGGACTTACTCCATCTTTGTAGACGATATGGTAAGCAATGTTCTTTCGTTTTCGTAGATTTTCAGAGCCTCGCACGAATTCAAGAAACGTTTGAACCTCGTTGTCGGTCAAGTACAGTGCCACACTGATAGTCCCTGGCCAGTTCTTAGATATCTCCTCTAAAAGTGTCGCTCTATCTGCACTGCACTGAGTGACAAGAGCAACATCAATTGGAGAAAAAACATTGTACTCGTATTCAAGCAGGAAAAGATGGGTTCGATACTTTATGCTTGCACCCTTTTGAAACTCTTGACATGGATAGGAAAGTGTATCCTAAAAATGAATCATAATTTCAATTAAGGCAAAAGGGCTTTAGTGTCGTTTTCGAAAATTTTAGGAAAGATAGACAATATTCCCAAAAATCGAATTTTCAACTTTAAAAAACAGTTTTACAAAATACTTTCGAAAAAAGTCACCCACTTCTGAGAAAATGATAGCGATAATGACTTACAATTGGTACGTTTTCGGCTTTGTAACAATTGAAAAGCCTTCGTCGAAGTAGATTTCCATCCAGCTCAAGAAAAACTTTATGCATTCTTCGAAAGTCCTCGATATGTTTATTGTGAACTTTCTGTTTCCTTGGCGAATTCCAGTGAATAATCTGTACCAGAAATATTAATATTCTTTGTTTGTATATTGAAAATTCAACAATCTATTTCAAGCATTTGAACATTAATGTCTAAGAAAAAAAATAAAACCAATAGCATTAGTTAGGCAGCCAACTCTCTTTGAATTTTACTGGACTAGTATTAGATCAGAGTAGTTGCGTAGAGGTCACAGAAAGCGGATCAGATCATAAGTTGCATGCAAACGAAAAAAAAATGAACCTAACTTAAAATTAACTAGGCTATCAAAATTTCAAAATACAGTCCAACTCCCTAGAAGTCAGATTTATTCTTGAAATTTTCCTCTAGCGGGGCGATTTTTATCTGCAAGGAGATGCCGCGCTCTCTCGTGTTGAAGTACTACCTGTAGGGGAATTGGACTGTAAGTGTATGTGTATGTGTATATATACAATCCAGAATATTACATTTAATCGGCTGGCACCCGAGTAACAGGATTCACTGAGAGTATGGTCGCTCAACTGGATATTCCAAGTACATTCAATTCTGTAAACAATATTTGGAAACACCTTTATTACAGAATTGATGATGTCCTGATCGGCGAGGCTTGTCTCAGAAATAGTTTCCAACACTCGTTTCGCTGTTGTCTTCCACAGTTGCGCAAAATTCTTCTCTCGAAGGCGTTGTAAGTCCATTAGCATGACACCAGTGTTAAAGCCACTGTCCAATGCAGGCCAGGCACGCTGATCATACGGAAGCGGCTTTTTGTACCAGTTGCTCTGGTTTTCAACTAATCCTAGCAGTTGATCCTCATTGAAATTGTTCAACGAATGCCACAGAAGTCCCACATCATTCAAAAAAGTCACGTCTGTGTCAACAACTAAGACTTTTGACACTTGTAAAACTTCGGGTAAAATCAGCTTTAGAAGACCATACACACCGGAATAGTGTTTATTAGGGACCCATGAGACTCGCGGAATCCAGTTCTCGGCTTTGTAAAATGAGACGGTCACTGCCATTATAAACATTTAAAAAATATATGTTTATTTTCTGCATGTATTCTACAATTTTCATACAATCCTAATAATTATAAATCCAAAATCCAAGACAAAATCTCAAATTTTCCTTTCTTTGAACGTTTATTTTATTTTCTCTCTATATGAGATAAATCTTCAATCCTAATAATCTTTTTGATTATTCTATACAAGCTTTTTTATTGAACGTTTTATGCAATTTTCTCGAAAATTCTGCATTTTTATGGAACATTATTTGGAATCTTTCCAAACTGCAGAGGTAAGGAAAAAGAGACAAGTGATATTTTTTGAGAAAATATAGAATTTGTGTTTTTGGCGTCAATAGATACGTAAGAGAAAGCTGGCCATAAAATTCCCAGTTATCTTGTGAATTCCGCTTTACTGGAATAGCAAATCGGGAGACATTAGAAGATCTTCCTAATTCCTTTCAATTCGTGAAAATTAATTAAATTCCTATTAAAAGAAGATTATATATATAGTCATTATGTACAGTCGATATATTAAAAATTAACAATTTTCTTAAAAATTCCCAAGCCTAATAAAGAGCACGTTTTGTTTGCTGGCACATAGCACTGAAAACCAAATCCAATGGTCAAACAAATTCTGAAAAGTTTGGTAGGTTGAATGTATGAATGTATGTATAAAAAGGTCAAACATGCAGGCCTAACACCCATGTCAGATGAAAGTAGAAAAACTGCTCATCTTCATATTAACGGCGAAATTTTTGGTCTATCTATTTTATGTTTATTTGTGGCAAATGCTTATCTTTACTGCTTTTAACACATAATACACTAACCATGTGGCAAATCCCAAGTCTGGAACAACACTACCAGTGTCCTCATAGCAATTTCATCCACTAGCAAGTGGAAATGTAGCGGAATAGTACGGTGAAAAAGAATCGACTTCAGCGTTGTCACTAAACTAAAAGTCGAATTGTATCCGGCACATACCATTGCAACGTGAATCGTCTCACATTTCTAAAAAAAATAATAATTTAAAACTTAAGTGAAATCAATGAAAATTATTAAAAACAAAAATTTAATAAATTTCTTACGTAATTTGTACTAGCTATCGATTCAATGGTAGAAATTGATTTTATTTTAGTTTCTTCTTCGAATCTTAAAATTCGAAACTCTTTGGTAGAATCTTCGGCATTGGGAACTGAAATTAGAAAAGACTTAAAGTACTTCGAGAATATAAAAAATATTAGTATGTGTTATATTTGTCAGAAATGTTTCTATTATTTAGAAGGAATCACAGTTTAACAAAATTGTAATTGCCAATAATTTAATTATAGAAAATGAAACATAACGTACCATTTATTATAAGATACAAATAAAAGATTACAGAAGTCACCAAAACACCGATCAAGCATCCTATCCATGGTCGAACCATTGTGCCATGCCAAGCATATTTTCTAATGCGAAATATGATGTGTTTTCCTAAATATCTGAAACAATAAGGAAAACAAAAATTTAAATAAATATTGCATGTGCTTTGTTGTTAGCGTTTGTTGTTAGCGATTACATAGATCGACATGAATTTTGATTCAGATGAATCCGAAGATTTTTGGTGAACTAAAACCAAATGTTTTGCCCAAATTACTTCATCACGTCAGGCTTCCAAAAAAAAAAATGGGGTAAAAGCCTGAAAATTCGAAATACCCACCCTCCCGTGGAAAATTGTGAGTCACGTTACCTTTTTCCCCACACCCCTGTATCCATTAACCCAATTTTTCATATAGGGTTAATCATCTAAGATTTTTTTTAAATAACCAAAAACGAGATTTGTGATTTTTTCTCGTGAAAATTACGTGATGCAGCAATTCGGGCGACGGATTTTATTTTAGAGCGCCAAAAACCTTCAAATTCACCTATATAAGTCTCTAGGTCAGAGTAAAAGTCAACTTCTCAGCCTGTTTTATTAATGTAAGATAGTAATTGTGTTTTATAATTTTAAAAATTTACCCTAAAAGCTCCTTTAGATTATAAATCCCCTTCATGATAAATCCTCACCACAGAAATTAAACGGAAAAAATAGTCATTTTGAGTGTGGTTCTTAGTTCGAATTTTAAAATTATCTGAGAAAAAATTGAGTTTTCGGAAAAACTCTTTATACAAAAGTTGTAGATCTTAATAAATGGAATATTTTGTATTCCTAGTTTTTTCGCTAAGATCAATACTTTCCAAGAAAATAGGGAAAAATCAATTTTATGTCTGATTTTAGCTCGTTTTCGACCTAAAAATACTTTTAGACATTCGAAACTTGTGTAGTTAGCGGAAAAAAATTAAATACCATTTATGTAGAATGTTTCACGCAGCAATTTTTTTTCTTCGATAAGGGGCCGTTATAAATTACGTAAAGGTGTTTTTTTGAAAGTTTGGCCCAAGTACCTTCGTCTGTAATGATCCGTAAGTTTTAAACCAACCTACCCTCCCTATCTTACGTAATTTTTTCCAAGTAAATTTTTTTCAGGAAGTTATATTACTATAAATCCATCTGATTCTCAGTGACTTTTAGTGCTGAAGAAATCTTACGTAAGGAAACTTTTTGACTATGTACCCTGCCATAAATGTTAAACACACCCACCTACCCAAAAACCTTACGTAATATATGAATATAAGAACATATGCTTCTCTACAGTAGTTGTAAATACTGACTGGTATTTTCATTTCAATACCTGCTTCTAGGAGTAAATGACTCAAGTCTGCTTTCAGTCTATTTTTAGTTATACAAAATTTATAGATGTAGGCCCGTAAGGGAGTATTGTTAAGTGCAAACTAGAAAACCTAAGTTACGAGTTAGAATATTTTTTAGAATATAAGGACGAATGTAGTAGTTGTAAAAGTTAGCAACTTGTGATAACATTTCATTATCAAAAAATACTTTAAAAATATATAAATATACATGGAAAATGATTACAAAACAAACCGATGGTTTTTGTGTTGCAAAAGAATATTTTTCTAAAATATTAATTCCACCTATCTGCAATGGCACTATTTGACACGAAAAAGTTCGCTCAACACGAATGTGGTCTCAAAAAGTGTCTGTCATGTCAAATTTTTGAGAAAATAAGAGTTAACATACCTGCACATTTTGCATTAATTTTTAAACATTCCTAACTTAACAACTTGAACTGCTGGATATTTTGAAATGGGCTTAAATAAAACTTAAACCCTGTACTTTAAACGTTATATGTCGGTGATTAATGTACGATCAACTTGTTTGACAAAAGGAGCTTCTAACGTTAAGAAAAACATTTTTTCGAGTTTATAAAAGCGATATTTAAAGAAGAGTTATATATATTGATCTCAAGCTTGCAGAAAATTTGAACAACATGTATTACAATCTAAGTATATAGTTAAAATTTTTTTAAAAAATTTTTTGCTCCTGTAAGGGGCGAAAAACTTCAGTTTTTTCGTAATAATATCCAAAAAAAGACGAGTTTTCAGGCCAATTTTTTTAACAATTAAAACATTTTGACATTGTAATTTTTTTCATAGCACATGAATATCCTAGCATCAAAATCTGCTAGTAATATTATGTTTAAAAAATCATATTAGCAAAAAGGCTATAATTTTCAATTGTCTATAGACATCACAAACTCGAATAAAAAATGTTTCAAATTTTTTTTACATATCTCTAAAAGATATGTGCTCTAAATGATAGTGTAAATAGTTTTACATTCACTTTTTGCTACGAATAAAAAAATCGCTTTAAAGGAGACCATTTTTCCCTTTTCTCATATTTTAAACTTAAAAATTTTTCAGGCAGCACTTAGAATCATCCGATGAGGGGCGGAATCGATTATGCACAAATAAACTGTATACATAAAAATTATACACATCTAATTGTGCACTCGAAAACTCTACACATGGATAATCAAAATATACATTTAAAGAGTTTTTAATTATCATTTGGGTAGGTTGCGAGTTATCATCAGAAGAGATTTTTCCACTAACCGTAAAAATAGATCATTAATGTATCACTCATTAACCCATCAAAATCAGAGAATTTTTCACGTCATTTCGGACAAGATGGAATTTAATATTTGAAATAATTTCAAAATACTGGGTTCGATTACCAGTAGTCCTGTCGCCACTAACATTAACACTAGCACTAACACTAATCTGTATGCACTAATAGGTCCCCGAGATAATTTTTGTTTAAAAGGTCAAAAAAAGTCCCCTGATTACGAATATCTTAGTTATTTTTTTTTTGAAATCCTGGTCAGTTTTTGTTTAAACAATTTCATTATTTATTTTTAAAAAATTTATAAAATCGTTTTTAGCATTGGTGAGCAAAAATAAAACTTTTAAGCCTCTTGCACTTTTTTTTGTAGGATAAACCGTTCGCAATTTACAGCGTTACATACAAATGATTTTTTAACAAAATTGACATATTTGCACATTTGTACCTCAGAATGTATTGCTCAAAAAAATTTGAAACTTGTACATTGTCTACATTGAGGTTAGATCTCTTGAAAGCAAAAAAAATCTTCCAATCGAATGAAAAATTCTCTCCGTGAATTGTTGTTAAAGACACTCAATGACCAGAATTGATTTTTATTAATTTTTTTTTTTTGTTAATCTTTGACACAAGATGAAACGATTTACTTTCTTGACATTTTCTCGTACGACGAGTCATTATTTATTCACAGACTTATAAACAATATATTTTTCATAAATGTACGCTCCCCTCCACGCCACAATTTTCAAGTTATTCGCGATAATCTTTTTTTATAACCCTAATTTTACCATAAGGAGTATAATTATCTTGGTTAGCATTTTCAATTCCTGCTCCTTAATGTTTAAGACTATTGTTATTAACAAAAACACTCAATTAAGGCAGTAATTTTTTTTATATTTATATTAATCTATGGCACAAAATAAACTTTTTTACTTTTACATTTTCTCGTACGACGAGCCATTATTTATTCACAGCCATATAAAGAATGTATTTTTTTATAAATCTACGCCCCCTTACAAGCCACAATTTTCAAATTATTTGCAATACACTTTTTGTAACCCTCATTTTACTTTTTTTATATTTTTTATTTTTATTTCACCGTAAAAAGTATAATTATCTTGGTTATCGCAAATAACTTGAAAATTGTGGCTTGAGGGGCCGTAGATTTATAAAAAATATACTGTTTATATGGCTGTGAATAAATAATAATGGCTCGTCGTGCGAGAAAATGTTACGGGAATAAAAAGTTTTATTTTGTGCCATAGATTAATATAAATATAAAAAAAATCGATTGCCGTAATTGAGGGTTTTTGTTAATAACAATAGTCATAAACAATAAGGAGCAGGTATTGCTATTAAAAATAAAAAATAAAATGCTAATCAAGATAATAATACTTTTTACGGTGAAATTAGGGCTATAAAAAAAGGTTTATTTTATGCCATAGATTAATATAAAAATAAAAAAAATCTACTGCCGTAATTGAGGGTTTTTGTTAATAACAATAGTCTTAAACATTAAGGAGCAGGAATTGAAAATGCTAACCAAGATAATTATACTTTTTTCGGTAAAATTAGGGTTATAAAAAAAGGTTATCGCGAATAACTTGAAGATTGTGGCTTGTAGGGGAGTGTAGATTTATGAAAAATATATTGTTTATAAGGCTGTGAATAAATAATGGCTCGTCGTACGAGAAAATGTCAGGAGAGTAAATCGTTTCATCTTGTGTCAAAGATTAACAAAAAAAAGTTCACAAAAATCAATTCTGGTCATTGAGGGTCTTTATTTATAACAATTTTTATAAACAATAAAGCAAGAAAGTTTATGAAAAATAAACAATGTTATTCATGGTAGGTATAGGTTTCGTAACAGTTTTAGGGAAAATTATGACACTGATTGACCTGGATGATTTTTTATTAACAAATTAAAAGTCTAGACGATTTCGTTTTAACAATAGGAATTTTTTAACAACAATTCACGGAGAGAATTTTTCATTCGATTGGAAGATTTTTTTTGCTTTCAAGAGATCTAACCTCAATATAGACAATGTACAAGTTTCAAATTTTTTTTAGCAATACATTCTGAAGTACAAATGTGCAAATATCTCAATTTTGTTAAAAAATCATTCGTTTGCAACGCTGTAAATTGCAAACGGTTTATCCTACAAAAAAAGTGCAAGAGGCAAAAAAGTTTTATTTTTGCTCACCAATGCTAAAAATGATTTTATAAATCTTTTTTTTGGTAATAAATAATTACATTATTTTAAAAAAGTGTTTAAACAAAAACTGACCAGAATTTCGAAAAAATAACCAAGATATATTTTAATCAGGGAACTTTTTTTGACCTTTTGAACAAAAATTATATCGGGGATCTATTAGTGCATACAGAAGTGTTAGGGGCGACTGGACTACAGCGGAGCGAAAGAGCATCTTTTTTCACAGAGTATTTTTAAATTATTTCAAAACATACACATTTTAAAGTGTATACAGTTAAATCCGATACCGAAAAATCGTATACAAAGGTAATACATAATTAAATTTTGTTAAACGAAGTTCTTCTAAGCAATTTTCTCTTAAAATAGAGTTAGAAAGTCGCAGTTTTTTCAGAATTTTTCAACTTAGTTTCAACTTTGCAGTTAGAGCGAGGCAGTAATCAATTATAGTTAACAGAAATAATTTTTTAAACAATTTATTATTTTTTATAACAATATTCTCTTAGAATAATGCTAGAAAGTTACAGTTTTTGAAAAAATTTTCAACTTGTTGTCCACTTTTCAATTCGAGAGAGGTAATAATAAATTCAAGTTAACAAACAAAATTGTTTAAACAATTTATTATTATTTTTAATAATACTCTCTTTGGATAATGCTAGAATGTTGCGGTTTTTTCTGAAAGTTTCAACTTTTTGTATACTCTTCGCTTAGAGTGAGGTAATAATTCATACAATTTAGCAAACATAATTGTTTAAACAAATTGTTATTGTTTATAACTATCTTATCCTATATTAATGCTAGAGAGTTGCAGTTTTTTCTAACATTTTCTACCTTTTCTCCACTTTTCAATCAGAGTGAGGTAATAATTATTTAAATTTAACAAAAATAATTGTTTAAACAATTTATTATTATTCTTAATAATATTCTCTTGAAATAATGCTAGAAATTTGCGGTTTTTTTCTGAAATATTCAACTGAATTAGATCAGAATAAAGGGGCAGGACCTGATGGTATACCCCCCTCTCTTCTGAAGTCGTGTCGCTTCGCGCTTGTTATTCCACTACACCTAATCTTGAACTTGTCAGTTGCAAAGGGTTACTTCCCTGAGGAGTGGAAGAAGGGTATAGTTGTTCCCATCTTTAAATCAGGTAA
>JBAGKK010032948.1:0-10880 GCA_037177015.1 Euceroptres primus
TCATTGCCTCATCTACCCGAGACCGCCACGCGTTTCTATCCTGTGCATCATCCATCCACTCATTATAATCATAATAATAATATATAATGTATAATATATATAATAACTATATAAATATAGTTAATAAATATAATATCTCATTTAAAAAATATTTAAACTTTCTAGTTTTATTTCAGGATTCTTATTTATGTTTATTTATTGTTTGTTCATAACTAAAAAGCTGAAAAAAAGTTTAACATTTTAGAAAAAAACTGTTAGTTTCTGGATTAATTTTCAATCAAATATAATAAAAGATAATAATATATAGTTCGAAAAATGATTTTCGTTGATGTTTATTGGTTATTATTTGTTGATAGCTATAGAGAGTCGAAGAAAAGTTGAAGAATGTGGAGAAAACCGCAATTTTCTAGACTTATTTTAAGAGAAGATCGTGACTTACAATAATTAATTGTTTAAACAATTACTTTTGTTAATTTTCAATAACTATTATCTCATTCTAATTAGGGAGTCGAAGTAAAGTGGAAAAATGTAGAAAAACCCACAATTTTCTAGCTTTATTCTGAAAAAAGATAGTTATTAATAATGATATATTGTTTTAAAAAAATTTTACACATCACTATACATTTGAAAAGTAGTAGCAAACGTATTTAAAACAATTTGTAAAAAAAACTGCAAAAAAATAAGATTAAACGCCAAAAACTCGCGATATCTCTTTATTGATTCGTATTCATCGATTCAATATGATTCACAGGACCTTGAATTCTATGGAATTTAATTATGAATTAATCTTCTTTAGGCTCAAAAATGTCCCAGTTTTCCATTTGATATAAAATTTGTTAATAACAATCATAAAATTTATTGTTTAATCATGCCTTGTATTCAAACTATCTTGTGTTAGCCAAGTAGATGTGCTACATCGAAAAAAGTAACTTTTTAGTCAAAAGACACCCAAATTCTGCATTTTTAAATAAAATTTGTCCATATTATTAATTACAATTATTTGAATACAAATTTTTTTCATCACGGTAATATTATAAATTATATAATTATATAATTATAAATTAATTATAAAGTAAGGAAGAATAATCAGAAAATAATGAAATTATAAAAACTCAGCTTTTCACAAATAAGTTTATAAAAAAATTTTGTTCTTGAATGATTCATATCGAGTTACCTTCAAGTTATGTGGCTTTATCAAATTCAGACAATTGCAAAGAATTTCGCACTATTGACAAGAACCGAGAAGGCCGAAATGGAAAACTGGTCATTTTTTTATATATATTTTTATATTTACAAGAAAATGAAGAGCTTTTACCCAAATTGACATCGAAAATTCTCTTCCGAATTTTATTACCTCTCTTTTAAGGAAAAAAATGTTCAAATCGGTTAATATTTCTAGGCTAAATCGTATTTTGAACCAAAAAATATTCTTTTTTCCACTGTGCAGCGTTCGCGCTGCGTCGCGTCGTGCAGGACATTACGTTTGATTCTTTTTCTCAAAAAGTACTGGCGGTCCCGCAATGAAACGTGCAGGACTTATAAAGCATACTTAAACGTTCCTTTGTTAAAAATTTTTTTTAAATTGAGACATGCCTCTTTTCAAAAACGCGTTTTTCATTTTTGATTTTTTCAAAAAACTTTAAATTTTTGATTTTTTTAAAAAACTTTAAATTTTTAATTTTTTCAGGATGTTTTTCATTTGAAAGTATATTTGCAAATAATTTTTGCTTTTAAAAATTAAAATCGGTCAAATAAAACCAAAGATATGAAATTTCCAAACAAAAGTTGACCAAAATTTCAAATCCTATATCTTCGCCAATTTTTCGAATTTTCAGAAAATATTTTGATGGGTTATTTTTCACTACCAACGGAAAAAATCTGCCAAGTTGCAGCCCAGTTTCGTTAAATTACGAAAATTTGTGTGATGAAATGACATATGGAATCCATCCGGAAGAAATAGAATAGTATTTTGAAGCTCCAATTTTAAAAGTACGTACCTGAAACATGAAAAATGTTTACGCAAATCCAAGAACAGATAGCGTTAACCTAAAAGTATCTTGTTGCTTTTGGAGAGTATCGTTCGACGATTATCGTTGGCTGCCGAGGTAAGCGCCGTTCCTTTCCGGAACTTACGACACGGCCAGGCAGTCGTGGCGGCGGTTTGCAGCGAAACATCGGATATAAAATGGCGTCGGCATTCGCCCGGCGCAGCTGAGGTCGTGAAAATAAATTTCCCAAGTAGCGTGGCCGTTTTCCTCCAGCGCGTTCTTCCGAAATTCACTTTAGATTAGAGTAGCGACCACCCTGCAAAGCTGCAGTTTTCTCTTTAGGTCGTTAGAGCAAGAGTATTTCCACGTGCCATAATAGAATCCTAGAGGGTTTGAAAACCTTCCAGACAAAGGTGCAGAAAAATAAGGTGATATTTGACGAGGATCGTGGCGATACCAAAAAATAAGGTCAGTCTCGTTATCCTGGTTATCTTTGAGGATTCACTTTCCTTTCGTTAGTCAACCGCAAAATCTGGAAAAAGCGACACGAGATTCAATGACACATAAAACAAAACATTACTAAGATTAAGGGTTTCGGTAAGGTATTCCCAGCCTAAAAATACCTCATGAAAATCTCCGTAAATAATGCTGGTGAACCAAGGGATACTCCGCCGTTGATTCCTCTCCTGGAAAAACCACGAAAAGTGAATTGGAGGGGGGAAGTCCGTATGAAACACCATCACTCGCAATAAATAATTAAAAACGCTAAAAGCCGAATTTTATATGCGCGAGCAAGAATTGTCAAACGTAAATAAATCTCTGAACGACGTAACGCGCGCTCTGGTGGACTGGTGAGGAAGAGCGAGGCGATGGCAGCCAACCAACGTAAAGGTAAATTCGGCGCCACATTCAAAAGAGATATATTTCTATTCAATGAATTGATAAGTGAAAGACGGAAAATTCTTTTTATTTATGTTATTGAACAAACTTCAAAAATTTACTGCGCAAAGCCAACAACTCCATGAACATGCTAAATATTGCAAAATACAAATAAATAAAACTTGATTGAACTGTAATTAAATTTAATAAAAAATATGTATATGAAGATATACATTCTGAAAATAATTTGACCCCATCAAAAGTCAAATCTCAAAAACAACCCTTGTATCCGACAATATAATTGATATGGCAGACAGTCCAAATAAATGCGTCCTCACAATGTCCAATCACGAAAACTCGACTCAAAATATTTTGTAAAATATCAGAATGTACACTTGACAGGGTGAAAATTTATTTAAAATTATGTAAAAACAACCCTTAACTGATTACTTCAACTCATAAAAATCGTTTTTCAACCCGAAAACTCACCCCTATATGATTAGTTCTACTATCGTTAAATTTTACTAATCGCAAAAAACCTAAAAAGTACCAAACGCCCCAAATAATTTATAATGATAACACTAGCTATTGAAATCGTTTCGAGACATCTTGCTGAGATCACCCTATTATCAACAAGTTTTCAAATTTGACCTAGGAGTAGTTTCTAATAGAACTTCTGGATAAATGCCAGAGTTGGTGTATTTTCAAATACCAACGTCCCAAAAAATTTCAATTACATTTGTGACTATTGATATCACTTCTGGAAATGTTCCTGAGACTACCCTATTATCTACAAGTTTCAAAATTTTACATAGGGGTGGTTTCTATCAGAACTTCTGGATAAATTTCAGAGTTGGTTACTTTTCTCATATCAACGTCCCCAAAAAATTTTCAGTTGCGATTCTAAAAATTGATACCACTTCCGGAAACACTCCTGAGACGACCCTATTATCCACAAGTTTTCAAATTTGCCCTAGGGGTGGTTTCTAATAGATTCAGCGATGTTCAACGCTTGCGATACGATAAGAGGAAGCTGATTTAGGAAATTCTGACTTGATTTCGTATTCAGAATGTGGAGGAAGCAGAGCGAATAGCCTGTGGTTCATTATTGGAAAAGTTGTCACTTCAAACTTGTTCCAAGAAATTTGCTACAAAACGGTATTTTGGAAATCGAATAGGTAGTGTTCAAAGCTGAAAATATCAATCGATCGAGCTCTAACTTGGAATCCTAACTCAAATTCAAGCGCAAAAATCGGCGGAGAAAGAGAAAATCAAGAAGGAATAATTTTTCGAAAAGTTGATGTCAAAAACGATGTCTCAAAACTGAGAGAAAAATAGGTCTTTGGTATTAGGGCTTTGGTTTTCGAAAATGCACCAACTCTGACATTAATTCAGAAGTCTTGTTAGAAACCACCCCTAGTTCAAATTTGAAAACTTATTGGTAATACGGTGGACTCAAGAAGATTTCCGGAAGTGATATCAATATTTAGAAAATGCGATTAAAAACTTTTTGGGGACTTTAGTGTTAGAAAAATCACCAACTTTGAAGCACATCTACAAATTCTATCTGAAACCACCCCTAGGTAAAATTTAAAAACTTTTGGATAATAGGGTACTCTTAGGAATATTTCAGGAAGTGATATTAATAGTCAGAATTGCAATTGAAAATCTTTTTAGGCTTTGGTATTAGAAAAATCACCAACTCTGACATTTATCTAAAAGTTCTGTTAGAAAGCACCCATAAGTAAGATTTGAAAACCTGTAAATAATATATTGTCCTCAGGAATGTTGTCAGAAGTGATTTCAAAAGTCAAAATTGCAATTGAAAATTTTTCGGGGCGTTGGTATTAGAAAAATCACCAACTCTAACATTTATCTAAAAGTTCTTTTAGAAACCATTCCTAGGTAATATTTGAAAACTTGTCGATAATAGGGTGGTCTCAGGAATGTTTACGGAAGTGACATAAATAGTCAGGATTGCAACTGAAAATTTTTTAGGCTGCTGGTATTAGAAAAATTGCAACCTCTGTCATTTATCCAGAAGTTCTGATAGAAACCGCCCTTAGGTAAAATTCTAAAAGTTGTAGATATAATAGGGTGGTGTCAAGAGTATTATCGGCAAGGATATCAATAGTGATAAATGTAATTGAATATTTTTTGGGTCGTTGTTATTAGAAAAATCACCAACTATGACATTTATCTAAAAGTTCTTTTAGACACCCCTAGGTAAAATTTGAAAGCTTATGAATAATTGAGTGTCCTCAGGAATGTTGCCAGAACTGATATCAATAGTCATAATTGCAATTGAAAATTTCTTTGGGACTTTAGTATTAGAAAAATCACTAACTTCGGAGCTTATCTACAAATTCTATCTGAAACCGCCCCTAGGGCAAATTTGAAAACTTGTGGATAATAGAGTGGTATCAGGAACGTTTTTGGATGTGATGTCAATAGTCAGAATTACAACTGAAAATTTTTTGGGGACTTTGGGATTTCAAAATAGACCAGCTCTGACATTTATCCAGAAGTTATATTAGAAACCACCTCTAGGTCTGATTTGAAAACTTGTTGGTAATACGGTAGTCTCAGGAAGATTTCCGAAAGTGATATAAATAGTTATAAAATGCAATTAAAAACTTTTTGGAGACTTTGGTGTTAGAACAATTACCAACTTTGGAGCACATCTATAAATTCTATCTGAAACCACCCCTAATAAAATTTGAAAACTTTTGGATAATGGGGTGGTCTCAGAATTTTTTTTTCGGAAGTGATATCAATAGTCATAATTGCAATGAAAATTTTTTGGGACGTTTGTATTAGAAAAATCACCAATTCTAACATTTATCTAAAAGTTCTATTAGAAACCACGTCTAGGTAAAATTTGAAAACTTGTCGTTAATAGAGTGGTCTCAAGAATATTGCCAAAAGTGATATCAATAGTCAGAATTGCGAATGAAAATTTTTTGGGGACTTTGGTATTAGAAAAATCACTAATTTTGGAGCTTATCTACAAATTCTATCTGAAACCATCCCTAGGGCAAATCAAGATATCTGGAAACGATGTCAATAGCCAGTGTTATTATTATAAATTCTTTGGAGCCTTTGGTATTTTTTAGGTTTCTTGTGATTAGTACAATTTGACGATAGTAAAACTAATCATATAGGGATGAGTTTTGTGGATGGAAAACTATTTTAAGGTATTCAGGGTGTCTCGTGACATCTTGGTGAAAAATCTTGTTATTCATTTGGGTCCTTAGAAAGCTGTTAGGATTTTTCGTGACCCTCAAAGTGCATGGTGACCTATGAAATATTTTGAGTTGAATTTTTGTGATTGGACATTTTGAGGTCACATTTATAATAATAATTGGACTGTCTGACATATCAATTATACTGTCGGATACAAGGGTTGTTTTTAAGTTTTGAGTTTTCATGGGATGAAATTATTTTCAGAATGTATATCTTGATATTACATTCTTTATTAAATTTGGTTTTCATTATAGTTCAATCAAGTTTTATTTATTCACGTATGTCATTTGTATTTTACAATATTTAGCATGTTCATTGAGTTATTGGCTTTGCGCAGTAAATTTGTGAACCTTTGTTGAATAACATATAAATAAAAAGAATTTTCCGTCTTTCACTTATCAAGTCATCAAATAGAAATTTATCTCTTTTGAATGTGGCGCCGAATTTACCTTGACGTTGGTTGGCTGTCGTCGCCTCGCTCTTTCTCATCTGCTCGCCAGAGCGCGCGAGACGTCGTTCAGAGGTTTATTTACGTTAGACAATTTTTGCTCCCGAATATAAAATTTGAGTTTTCGCGTTTTTAATTATTTAACGCGAGTGATGGTGTTTTCCGGGGACTTTCCCCTCCAATTTACTTTTTGTGGTTTTCCCGGGAGTGGAGTCATGAGGTATTTTTAGATTGGTAATACCTTACCGTAAGGTCTAACAAAAATGTCCATTATTTCCGAATTTATTAATATGAATTTGAAGCAATATACAATTAGTTCAGGTCTTATATTGAAAATAGAACTATGTTTGAAGGTTATTAAATACTTTGTAGATCAATGTTTTGCTTATGGGAAAGTGTAGATTGAAAGTATCCTGATATATTCTAAGGCCACAGCGCCACAAGCCCTCATATAGCAACACTGCAATCTTCGATCACGACAAAGTTTCGAAACCGCAATATTCCATTAGCAATGGTAAAGGCTTAAATCTTGCAGCATTCCAAACTCTGAATGACACTGGACCACTTTGCCATCAAAAGTTATAGTAATTGTTTTTGGTAACAAAACTGTTCTATTGACAGTCAGATCTTTGCGGTATTTGCCTAATTAGGAATAAAATATTTGTTTTCCTTTACCCTTCACCATTTTTATATATTTAGGAACCCATATAAACCCTGTTTCCGCTAACTTATCCCCATTCTTAGCGCCATAGAATGTGTTTCCTATTGCGAATGGTGGTCTACTATTTCTCCATCTAATGAGGATCTACTTTTTACCTTCATTTTATTTTCTTTCTTTGTCTTTACTCAATGGTAAAAGAAGGATAGAGAAATGGCACTTATGCATCTGAGTGTATGCAATTGATATACCACATAAAATGATGGAGCTGGAATAAAATTTTAAGTCTTAAAAAGTTCATACAAAAATTGAACTTGATCTCCAAGATCTTGTTATTTCCTATTTGAACTGATGAAAGTTTGAAGGTGAAGATATTTTTACAATCACATTTCAAGTCTTGAAATGTTCGTTCAAAAATTGAACTCAATCTCCCATAATACTTTTCTATTCCCTACTAAACTGGTAATTTTAGATAGATTTATTGGAATGAAAAAATTCAATTGCAACATAAAATGGTGGAGTTGGAATTAATAGTATATTTACTGAAAAAACTTTTATCGGCAAAGAAAGCGCAGGTTTCGCAGAGTTAGGTCAAAAAATTTTAAAAACTCAATTCCGCCAGTTGCTATGGCAACCATTTTATGCATTAAACTCTGGGATTCCTGCGGAATTCAAATTAAACCGCCAAAATATAAATTCTATACATTCAAATACCAAAAGAAATCCTGGAGATCAAGTACAATTCTTGGCTGGACGTTTCAAGAATTGAAGTAAGTGCCAAAAAAATATTTCTTCAAATCAAATACATGGATTCTACTAATCAAAAGAAACTTTTTTTTTAATTAAAGAAATAAATATTTATTTAAACACAATATTTCGTTTATCTTAAAAAATGCTTCATTGGTATAAATATAAATATAAATAGTATCAAATATATATATTTTTCATTTGATTAATATTCTTTTGAATTAAATAAATATTTTTTTATTTAATTAAATCTAAAGACTTGGTTCGAACATGGATAAATTATTTGATTCAAATGCTTCTTGCTAAATTCAAAGAATCTATAAGTCATTAAATCAAATAAATATTTATTTGAGTGCGAAAACAGGATTCAAGTAAACTAGGTACTTAGTTTCAAAGAACTGATTTAGTTGAGTTAATTTTCTCAGATTTAAAAGCAAATATTTCTGTGCTATTGCTTTTGTCGGTCCATTGACCATACGATGGCCAACAAACAGTGATGTCAGTTGAGTATCATCGGAACATTTATCATTGCTATTCCACGGAAAAAAGTACCTAGTGAAAATTACTGGCTAAACCAGTAACGCTTACTGGGTACACAGCACCGCGGCTTTTCTTTCAATGAAATAATTCAAATTACTATTTATAATAGCATTTACACACCCTGACGTCCCCTTGCAGGGCAGCGCGCCTTCGCTGACTTCGTTACTGACTGAACTGGAAGGTGAATCATACTACACATCTATTTTCAGAGCAGTTGTCATCATTTCCAGTACCTAGTGCAGTAGCAGGTAATGACACTTAATATTTAAGTAAATTCAATAGATGCAAATGAATGGACACTCCAGTACAAAGATTTATGATTGAATCATAACACAAGAGGTTCAGAACTCATAGTTCAGAAGAAGCACAGTAAGCTTACTTACGATAAATATGATG
This sequence comes from Euceroptres primus, assembly GCA_037177015.1. Taxonomy (NCBI): domain Eukaryota; kingdom Metazoa; phylum Arthropoda; class Insecta; order Hymenoptera; family Figitidae; genus Euceroptres; species Euceroptres primus. The sequence continues at coordinate 8,903 of JBAGKK010032948.1, forward strand.
AGAAAGACTTCTCTAAGAGAATAAGATTGTTGTAGTACAGTATGTTCTTGGAATAATATAACAGATTTGTTCGTTACTATGCAGATTTGACTTAAAAACTGGGTTCTGCGACTCAAAATCTATAAAAATGCAATGCTGGCTGTTGCTGCTGTAAGAATTTTTTTGAGGCCATGTCATAGAATTGTCAGTTATATAACTAATCTGGCACTATTTTTGGAATCAGCAGCTTGAATCCCGTAAAAAAACATGTTTTTCCATCATATACTCCAAAGTACGATTTTTTGAGGTTATGTCAGAAACCAATCGTGAAAGGTGCTTTTTTGACCTCAGATTCGGATTCAGCGTCTCAAAACTCGTAGGAATACATGTGCCTCGTCAAAAGTACCAGACTTTTTTTTGTGTGGCGGTGTAATTTGAACTACTTCGTTGGACGAAAAGCCGCGGAACTGATTCAGCCGATAATTCTCAAGGTGAATCCATATATGAACCTAATACTGAGACGGAGTGTAGGAGAAATACCGTGTTCCAAGTTGGTGATAATCTCTTCTTTCAGCTCTACTTCAGTCACTTCATGTCAGTTCTAACTATGAAGACGCCATTAGATGTAGTGATCTTCTTTGGCTTCAATATTTCGACTTGGCGTTTGATTTCTTGAATCTCTGTTTTTGTCCCTTCCTTTGTTTCCTTAGCGAATATAAATGCTATTGGTATGAATCTTCTGGGAGACCCAGGATGAGGATTGCTCCAAAGAACTGTCGAACTTTCACTCACTTTCAGGCATAATGGTACCACCGATATTGTAAATACAGTCGCATCCGATGAATATTCGTCCGCAAACATCTAATCATAGGTTCCCTGATCTGAAGCTTCATCGCAGCCATATTTCGTAAGTAAATCTAAATTAGAAGTTTTCACCCTCTTTTCACCCTCTTCACCCTTTTAAATTAGGGTATTTGAAAAGTCGAGTTATTGAGTGATCGATTAGAGATTGAAGGTTGATCCGAGCTTCTATTTCTGTTATATGGACCTGCAACGGATAACATTCTTTTCTTGCTTCTGCAACTTGATAATACGAAGGGTAGATATCATTTCACATTTTGGCCTGAAATTGAATAAAATTTTATTGATACTTGGATAACTTAGCATTTTCTATTAAAGCTGAAGCTTCTTCTGCAGAGAAACATTTTACTTCATCACCTGTATTTTTAACAGCATCATCTGAATCATCACTAGTATCATGTAGAAGAGATACAATTGCATTAGAAATTTTCGTTCTTCCAGGATTTCTCAATATTCGGAGAAATGCTTCTTGAATCCCGATTGCCGAATAAGTTTCCTCCATGATCATCAATCTGCGACTCTTTGTCGCAGCCGAAATTTCATTAAAGCTTTCCGTACTCAATCTTCTTCCAGGACATCTCTTCAACTCTGAAAAGTCTACAAAAAAATCTTAATTAAGCCACTTCTCAAACATTATTTGATATATCATTTATAGATAAAATATTAATCCATAATAAATTTGCTTTTAATAGCAAAAGGTGGCTTGAATTAAGCCACTTCTCAAACTTTATTTCAAGTTTGCTTTTAGTAGCAAAAGGTGGCTTCCACTTCTGATAGAAATGAGTAAGAGAGGGATTTGCCAACTATTTCCAAGCGATCATCATCAAGGCTGTATTTCGCTTGCAAATAATGAAGCAACGTTTTCGTATCTTTAATGTCATTTTCAACAAGAAAATCGAAAATAACTCTCTTGAAGACTTTAAAAGAGTCCATTTTATAAATATTATTTATTAAGAACTAATAAATAATAGTATAACAATAACAATAATAATCATGATAATAATAATAATAATAATAAGAAGAAGAAGAAGAAGAAGAAGAAGAAGAAGAAGAAGAAGAAGAAGAAGAAGAAAGCACAACCCTGCGTATGACGAAACCGAAATAAGGCGAAGCTAGATCGCATAAAAGCAATTCACTC
>JBAGKK010032969.1:0-29457 GCA_037177015.1 Euceroptres primus
GATGGATGATGCACAGGATAGAGACGCGTGGCGGTCTCGGGTAGATGAGGCAATGAACTTTCGAGTTCCAAATGCCGATAGATAATAATAATAACCATTTTAAGTATTCTTTTTTACTGTGTATTTTAACAGAGATTAATATCTAATTTCGTATAGTTTAGGTTGAAAACGAAAACCTTCGTTGCCTCTCAAACTGCAAAACAATACTTTGAAAAATTATCTGAAAACTCTGAAATTCTCTGAGGCATACGATGCATATGACGTGAACTAGTACCCTTTTTCCCAGTTCTGATTTCTGAAACAGCCACAGAAAACGATTGCCCATGGACTCGACAGGTCAGCAACGCATATTGACAAGCAATGTAAATTGACTATTTCCTAGACCCGTTCACTTTGTCGTTTCTCAGGCAGGATTTGCATTGCGGAGCACGCACAACATTAAGCGCATCAGGCTCTTTTTTTCTGGCAGACATTGTTCCGACACGTTGATAAATTGAACCGCTAATAGTTACGCTAAATCACTGGGGAAGTGTTTATTGCAATCGCAAATCGTCTCGTCCGAGTGCGTCTGCTTTTTTTCCACTTGGCTTTTTTTTTCAGCGGAACTTTATCTTTGCAAATGGTATTGCCAAAGTAAAATCAAGCAATTGCATTCTGCCAACCAAGTACAATTTTTTATCGTCTCATGGAAGAAAAGTACCTCGAACGATGAAGAAAGTGGAATCGCTTATTCGTGCTATGAATTATTTATTCTTCTGAGTGAGCGGTAAAAGTATTTTTCTTTAAGTAGTCTTGAGATGTAAATTTTCATGGAAAAAATATCCTGCTGAAATTTCATTAGGAAGTCTTATAAGAAATCGTCAAATCGTAAAGAAGTGAGCTTAAATGAATTTTTATTACAAATGTTTGAAATCTTTATAACTCTTTTAAAAACACTCTCATAAATATAGTTTCAATCACATTTTTATTCACTTAACATTTAAACATTTTTCTTATTAACTTACTTATCTATTTTATCTGAATTAATAAGTTTACATACAATGAATAAAACTCAAGAAAAAAAATCCTTGGAGGTTTTTTATATCAGACTGAAAACTTATAAAAACTGAAATATACTTTTTCAGAGTTTTGAAAGTAAAGGCGAACAAAAGTCTACATGTTCGCTCTCTATCGCGGCCTCGATTCGAGATTCAAAATTTTACGCGCCCTCGAGCGTACAACGGATAAGGATCACGATTTTAATAAACTGCGGTGGAAAACTTCGACCCGAGATAAAACGGCTACATTAAGAGACCATCCTAGTGTAAACGGCCCTGAAAATTCCCTGAAAATTGCTGATTTTCATGAATTTTTTTCAATAAATAAGATTCATAATCGGTCTGAATCTTTTTTGTATATTAAAATAACTTAAGCACCATACAAAAAAATATATCAATTTTTGTTTTTAGTTTTTTTTAAAATAATTTTATTTATTAGAAAATGTTGCCTTAAAAAAATGGTGCCGAATGGTGGACCTTCCTCGTACTCCAAAAATTGTCTGAAACAAAAAAATGATACAGATTATTAATTAGTATGATAAACTAAAGCCGTATGGAGGATTTTTTTTGATAAAAATTTTAAAAATGACGGTCGTTTCAAGAGGCCAAATTCGACACTGAATCTTGAAATGGTCGCCATTTTGTTCATTTTCATCGGAAAAAAATCCTCCATACGGCTTTAAAATTTTTCATACTAATTAATAATCCGTATAATTTTTTTGTTTCAGACCAGTTTTAGAGTACGAGGAAGGTCCACCATTTAGCAGCATTTTTTTAAGCATAATTTTGTAATAAATAAAAACCTTTTTAAAAAAATTGATATATTTTTTATATAGTGCTTAAGTTATTTTAATATACAAAAAAGATTCAAACCGATTATGAATCTTATTTATTGAAAAAAAATTCATGAAAATCAGCAATTTTCAGGGTCGTTTACACTAGGATGGTCCCTTAAGTTCACGGAATTCGTCGAAGCAAGATCGTCGGTTTTAGAATATCCATTATTCTCTGATCGTGAATCATAAAGACGTGCATCTGCATTTTACAATGTTTAATTCTATTAAAAGTACCAATAATCGGCCCTCTATCTTTTTTTAGTCTGGTGATTTCTTTTTCTCCATTAAAATATGTTCTGAAATCCTGTTATGGAAAAATTCCTGGTAAAAGAAAACCTATTTGATACACGAATTTGTTGGTGGATGAAAATTTGGCAAAAATTGAGTGAAGGTTAAGGTTTCTTTACCTCATTAAAATTTACTTTACAACAATATTTATGAAATAATAATGGGAGTGAAAATAAGGAAGGGACAAGTTAGGGAAAATATTTCACAAGTTCCTCTTCTTCTTCCTTCCACTCCCATTGTTGCCCCCATGAACGAAACCTCTTCTTTCTTGTTTCATCTTAACGACTTCCTGCACATTACCTTAAATCCCTGAAAGCGACTTTCGTATCTGAGCTAGAGCATGAAGCTCTAGCGAGATGTTTGTAATTAAAGCTATGGCCCTCTCCATATATAATTCACGATCCGTTTCACGGTGAAAGCTCTTCTGCGAGCTTTGAGCTTCCTTTCCTTCCCAAACTCTGTCTAGTTGCCTTGCCTCTCTTCACTTGTAATCCTCATCCTTGTTCCCTTCTATTTCGAAACTGAATTTCATAACGCATGTTCTCAAAGATCACTTTTTTAAATCATTAATCAATCACTTGCTTTCAAAGGCAAGAAAAATTTATTAAAGTTGTTAAAAATTTTCTATTAGCAACACTCCGAAAAATTAAGAAAATTCAGTTACATTTAATTGAATATTCCGTTAATATTATGTAATTTTACGAAACTTGCAACTGAAAATTCTGAAACTTATAACTTAAAATTCCGAAACTGTAACAAACAAAATTTTACGTACCGGGTAACTAGAGTTTTATGCAGTTGCATCTAACTGAAAATTCAGTTACTTTATCATAAGTTTAAGATCTATTTTTATAAATTTCAGTAACAATTTCATAAATTTCAGTTAATGTAACTCAAATTTAAGAAAAAATTAAAGAAAATTCAATTACAGTTTGCTAATATTCAGATACGGTTTCGGAAAATTTCTGTAACCTACGTAACCTTAAACTTTCCAAAATTTACAAACGTTTCGAACACTAAAATTAACATTGTTTAACCGAACCAATTTTTATTTTAATGATGTACTCATTGCTTTTTGAGCACAAAAGGAACCAAAAAATTTGTTAATGCTTGATTGGTATTCAGAATCATTCCTTATCTATCCTAGAATTTTTTACGTACATATCATAATCAGGGTGATCCAAGAAAGAATTTTTTTTGTAAAATGGCACCCTTATAAATTGTTCCTTTCTGCAACAAAATTTCCTCTGGGACGACAGAAAAATCCCGACAAAGAAAATTTCCGACGCTTTAAAGTTCCAAAAAAAAAATTTGTTGCTGAAAAATTTCAGAAAAGTTAAATTCTCAACATGGTTAAATTCGCCGAATCAATATTGTAAAATCATCGATGCTGTAAAATTTCCGATACTCGAAAATTCCCAACAGAAAAAAGAATTGTTTTAATAAATAAATAAATAAATTTATTAAATATATTATTCTGAATGGGTAAAGTATTTTAAATTAAATTATTATTAAAATTTTCGAATTATTTATTGAAACAATTTTTAATTTTTTTCGGGAATTTTCAAGTGTCGGGAAGTTTCAATTTCGGTAATACGTGTATATTATAAAACTGTTGGGAGTTATCTAGTGTCAGGAATTTTCCTATGTCGGAATAATTGTCAATGGTTTTTCAATGTCGGGAATTTTATTTTTCGGGATTTTTTACTCGTCCCAATGATTTATTTCTTTATTAAAACTGTTACATTATAAATATTCTGTTGACTGATCTGCATTAATTAACCGCATGTCTGAATAACCCCACTTTGCGATACATGTATAAAAAATTACAAAAAATTCTTAGATTATATAAAAACAGTTTCCGTGGATTTTTTCAGTTAATAATTAAAATTCAATTCCTATTATTAGTTATGTGGTTTATCAATAAAGCGAATCAACGTTGCACGTTTAATATTCTATTCTTTGTCTCATTAATTATCTGCATCGAGACAGATTTAATAAATAATCGCAAGAAAATATTTTGATGAATCATGCTAATTTGTTTGTACAATTCTCCAAAATAACAAAATCTCCAGGGAAAAATTTTCGTGTGCACGTTAATCCATTTTTATTTTCATTTTCATTTTATCCCACAAATAATTTATGATTATCACAAGTTAAATGCACTAAGCAAAAAGTGGTTCATTATTTTGAACGTTTCTAAAATTGAATCTTTACAGAAATATAAAAACTCTGAGGAGAAAAGTTGTTTTTAGAAGATATTGTCGGAAAAACCAGGTCAGCATTGAAGAAACGCTCTGAATTCATTTTCATATGCTATCAATAATTCAAATGGGTTTCCCTATGCACCTGTGATATCAAACGCTGTTGGCGCTACACAGACACAACAAACAGTTAAATTATATGCGCACGACATGAGATTGGAGTCTCTGGATTGCAATACATCCTGTCGATTCTGTCATGATGCATAATATGGATTTTATTTTCCAGGTGGCTTCACCTGCTTTTTAACCTGGGGGTACAGGTGGTTGTTGGACTACCTCTGGAAATGGTGCATGGGAGTCTGAGAATAGCTGCAGTCTATATGGCCGGTGTCCTAGCTGGTGAGTTACTCAAATTTATTTAAAATTTATGTATTAATGTAAATTGATTTTTTGTAAAAAGATTTCAGAAACACTTTAAAGTTTGATAACAAATTGTCTTCACAGAGAAAAAAATTTCATTAAACTTTCTTGAATTATTTCATTAGTCAGGGATAAGAGCAAACCTTGAACAAATTTTCTATGTTTTGTATATCTTTCAGGATTTAATGTAGAACAAAACTGGAATAACTCTACAGAGTTCTATAAATTTTATATTGAACCCCGAATTTTAAAAAATTCAATAAAATGTATAGAGAAATTCACGAAAAAATGTCAAAAATTTTCATAGAAATCAAATTTGAGGCATTGAGTGTTTGTAAAGCACTTCAATATAAGATTTATAGACCTCAGATCTATAAAATTTAGCTGCGAAGGAATCAGGGTGTCTAGCGGACCGGGAAATCGGAAAAAACCGGGAAAAATCCGAGAATTTTATTTTACCGGGAAAAAACCGTGAAAAACCCAGGAATTTTATTTATGATAGAGATTATACTTATATTTTATTGTTTTATTTTTCAGATTTCAATAGCATTTAAGCAACTACTTGTAATTCTGTTAAAAAATATTTATTTTACGTGTTACCAAAGTTTTCAAATATGTATTTTCGATAAATATTTATCACTTCAGTCTGTGATTAAACATAAGTTTGACACGTGTAAATAAATAATTATATTCTTTACGATATAAATTTGGTATATGTATATTGTGTTAAAATTTCCTTTTCTATGTATATGTTCACTTTCACAAACCTCAAAAAGACATTTTTAACTTGCTCGGGGAATAAAAATTGACCGGGAAAAAACCGGGAAAACCCCGGGAATTTTAAATGGTCTGATCGCTAGACACCCTGGGAATGCGAAACTTATTCTGGGGTTCGAACCCGCGGCGAATAAAAATTTTAATAGCGTGCGATTATAAATAGTGTAGTGATTGTTTGTGTATTAATGAATAATTGTGTACTTAAATATGTGATCAAAATATAGAGTATTATTATAATAATACAAAAGATATATTTTTTTCGTCCAAAAATCGCTCATTATTTTTTAGAACTGTTCTCTTTATTTTAAAGACTTCTTCAATATAGCTTGTATATTAACTGAAGTTTTAGATTTTCTAGAACTATTCTACAATTTTCATATCCTGCCCTCCAAAAGACATTACGTCGCCTCGGCCTTTAAATTTTATAGAACTTTTTAAAAAATTTCGTAGAATAGTTTAACGCAACGTACAACCAAGACGATTTTACCTTTTAATAAACTACCCGTCGTATCTCCCACTATAGAACTAGGTCTATACAATTTAATGAACTTTTTTCCCATGTATGTTTAAGGATATTCACTCCGTGCAGTTAAGCTCAAAATTAATGCAATCTTTTTGAAAGCAAGGAAAATGGACTTACTGTCAATTGTAATGAGTTTTAAAAAAGAAACTCGAACATACTTTACAAAAAAAATAGTTCTAAACACGAATGCTTGTTTAAAAATATTTTGTTTCTTAAAAGATTCTTTTCAATTTTATCTAGTTCAAACCTAGAAAAAATAAAATAATTTGAATGAAAACCTACTGAAATCGAAAAATAATTATGACTTTTACCTAAAATGTAAGGAAAATCACAAAACGGGAAAAAAACATTGTCAAATAAGCAATTCTAACCAACTTCTATGTGCCTGAAGTTTTGAACGTTCAAATAAATGAATTTTTCTTTCTGAACCCAGATTTATCTTCGAATTTTGTGCCAACTACAAATAAAACGAACAATCATGAATTTTTTTTATCATTACATTAGTTTCTTTATTAGTTCATATTCCATCTTAATATTTTATCTAAGTATATTAATATGTAATATATTTTTAATACATTAATATGAATATATTAATATTAGTGTGTTAATATTCTATCTTAATATTTTAGAACATTTTTGAGTTTAAAATTAAATCATATAAAAATTTCGTTCATTTGAAGGTTTAGAACTTCAAGCACATGCAACTATTTCCAAATACTTACATAAGTTCCTTTTCAAGGATTTTTTCCTCGATTTTATAAAAAAATATTATGATAAAGACTTGATCAATTTTGAAGTTGAGTGTACAATCTCAACATTCCTAAGAGGTTTTGTTTAAAAATCATACTTTCTTCAAGTGAAGATCGATAATAAGATTGACAGTTGAAAAGATAATTTTCTTTGAAAATATTTGCAGCTATTTACACAAGTGTGAAATCCACTTTCTTTGATTCGGCAATTTATTCTCAAGTCATTATTCGTCAAAAGTTTAGAGCTAATTAGAAAAAGGTATTCCTGCTCATTAACATTGTCTTGGAATCAGAATCATTGTTCTATTTTTGCTTTCTGTATTTTTAACAAAGAGTGAATAAAAGAAGGAAAGTATTCCTCTATTTCTGTTTCATTCATCTCGTTATGTTACCTCGAGGAAAGTAGCACATCAATTGTTTTTCATGTCAATGTCTATGATAACTGAGTCAACCGAAAGTACGTAAATTTTTGGTTTGAACAGAAACAACTGGAATATGTACCACGAAAAGATTTATCCGTGCGTTTTCAAAGTGCCACTCTTAATGGTTGAGCACCATTTAAAAAAGGAATTCGCATGTTTTTGATTCTGTGAGTGTATACACAAAACAACAAAACTTTCCGTTCTGGATTCCTACAAAATTTTCTGAATATGATTCGCTCTGTGCATGCCGTCAAATTGTTGGTTGGCCTCGATCCTTTGATGTTTGACGTTCACGAGTAGTCATTGTTTTATTTGTCTTTTACTGCTGAATGCAATATTGCTTTCTATTTTTATAAAGTAAATACAATTCTAACGTGAATCAGTGCACATTTTTAAACCACTTTAACAGAAATTGGAAAGCAATAACTAATTTTCCAAATTAGTTTTTCAGAAACCAACCTCAAAACATTGGTCAAAACAAATACATCTTTTTTTAATTTCATATTTTTTAAAATTTAATTTTCATGATTCATTTCTCTATGGAGAAAAAAATTCGTTAACTAACACCAGATTTTTGCTGTTATATTTACAGAAATTTCGGGTTAACTTATATAGATTTTTCACAGCTTTTCTGTAAAATCAACAGAATTATCTGTTGCAGTGACTATTCAGTGACTATTCAATTAGTACTAGCAACTGATAAAATGGTTGTCGCAACTAATAAAATAGCAGTACCATATCTTACAAACTAAGTAGTTGGCCCAACTAACCATTTTTTTTTTTCAGGGAATGTATACTTCTGTTGATTTTACAGAAAAGCGAATAAAGTCCGTAAGTTTAATAGAAATTTTTGTAAATGCATATAACAGAAAAAATCTGCTGACCCTATTTTAACAGTTAACTTGTGTTATTCTAACAGATTTTTTTCTTCGTGATTAATTTACAAATTAGTATTTAATTAGTGTTATATTATAACAATCTTTTCTTCCCACTTTTATGGTATTCCATTTTCATCGACTTTTGTCGTTCTTTCTCTTATTGAACAGATTGTAAATGCACTGCAACCCTTGTAATGGCCACTGGTTACATATAAAGTCCCTTGCTATTTTCCGTAGTCTGTCGAGATTCCATTTGTTCATCCATTCGTCCGTCCGGGGCTGTCCAGCCATCGAACTATTCATCCTTTCTCTTTGCATCTTGTTAGCACGTAATTCCGCCACGACAACGAGTACCGATTGCGTGACAGTGACAATTATGCCTGTATTTGCATGTCGTATCAGTCTCTCCACGCTGCCAGTAACTCCACAATGATAGCCGCAACCTAGTTGCGCATTCTATGTACGTCCCCCTTTGTCGCATTTTCAGTGATGAGCAGATTTCAATAATTTATGTTTTCCAAGTGAGTCACTTTGCTTTCGGTCAATTTAGATCATTATTTTGAGAAACAGTGACTCAAATTCACTAATAATAGTTTATACCGAATTTAGATTATTCTTTGTCGATTGATCAATTCACAGTATTTCTTGCGGACTTTTAGCTGGAAAAACTACTTAAAGTTGAACTTTCAGTCGTAGATTTGTTTCAGGTTTCATTAATTATTTATGTTTAAAACTATACAAGAATGCTTGTAAAATTTAACATAGTCCAATCGTTAAGAAAAGATTACATTTTTTGTGGTAATTCATTTTTATTTTGAGCCTTCATCTGCGGCTGAAAGCATTTTCGCTCGCCTTTGTTTCATAATAACGAGAATAATGAGAAGCTGCATTATGAGGAAAGCTGAATTCATATAAAATTGAAGGGTAATCCTGAGATTTTATTTCCAGCAATTTTTTTTCTTTGTCAATTTTATTTGCTGCAAACGAAATTATACTAATGAAAACATCATTACAAAAAAGTAAAAGCTATTTTATGCCTCTACTTTTCATAGTAATTTTTATTTTGTTTTACTAAAAGAATAAAGAGCTCTTCACTCAGAAGGATTAAAAATATTTCATAATTAGATGTTTAAAAGGCAAAAGTTATGTTTTTAATACTCTCGATGAATAAATGAAATTACTATTCGTCAAAAGAATATTGCACACAATTTTTCATGTTTTTGCAAATGTTTGTTTTGAAATCTTACTTTTGAATATTAGGAATTCGTATCCAGAAACAGAAAAAATTGGCGTGTATGGTTTCGGTAACTCAAAAGTTTGAAACCAGAAAAGGAATAAAAAAATATTAAATATAGTAAAACCTCTCGATCGTCTAAAGATTATACTATTGCGAGGTTCATCTTTTGACCAATAGGAAAACAATTTTATGCATTTGTGCTAGTATACCTCAAAATTTTTTTCTTGAGAAGTGCAAAATACGTATTAATATTATTTGAGAATCACTGCATTCAATTACACGAAACTCCACAAGGGGAGCCACATTTTCGACTATTGCGAGTTGAACAATCGGGAGGTTTTACTGTACAGTTGTACACTGTTAGTTGACGAGTGGCTCCTTAAGTGCTGAAACGATGCTCTTCTTGGAGCAAGAGTATAAAGAGGTACTAGAAACTCTTTGGTCTCTTTCTTTCTCGTCTGCGAGTTGTCTCCTGTAACGAACTCTCAACATTGTAGAAAGCAAACAGTAATGATAATTGTAAGTCAACCACACTCAGAAAAAATAATTGTTACATTCTGCCAAATCGGTTATTAGTGCGTATAATCTCAAAAATATTAATGGAGTCAAAATTTAGTAGATTCAACGAAATAATGACCAAAGTATTATCTTTTAAAATATATAAGTATTTTATTCATGTTTTTTTAATCAAAATAACATAGAAAAATGTATAAGAAATAATAATAATGTTAAAAATAATAAAAAAATATATAAGAAATAATAATAATGATAATAATAATAATAAGTTATGAAAAACATCAAAAAAATCATTTTTCAAAGAGACATTGAAATGAAACTGTTTCTAGAGCTTTTAGGAACAAGAGAGAAATAAAATATGTACAACATTTTTAACGTTTTAAAAAATGCAATTTTCGCATTGAATTAGAAAATTTTTAAAACATTGTTTTCATCACGCAAACATGATATTTTTCTGAATTTTAAAACTGATGAAAAATATCTTTGCGATCTCAACGCAGTGTGAAGTTACGTTGTGCCAGGAATATTTTTCGCCAACATTTGAAATCTCGTTTCGATGCGTATCTGCACAATCTGAATTGAGTTATGATCTCAAATATCGGAACTGGGATTATGCATTTGTAAATGCTATAAAAAACGGATTTTCGAACTGGAAAAATTGCTATGACGAAGTAACGCGAAAGAGAAAAATCGAATTTTCGCGCATTTGCATTGTGAAGAGCTCCTCAGTCGAGAATAATCAATGCGAATCGTTTGAATAAATATCGAATCATTCGGATTGCTTATGTTGCTTCAAAGTAGATGATTTAATATTTTTCAGTCTCTGAACCCGAGAAAAATTTCATCTCATTATTAATAGGATTTTATATGAGTTTCTATTCTCACGTTATTACAAGAAATAATAAATCTTTGGTATTCTTCTAGACAACTTGAATAATTGATTTTCGTCAACTATTTTTTTTATCCTGCGGATCAATAATATGATTATTAGAGCATGCTAGTTTTCAGAGGAAGCTATATAAAGTGTATTACGGGATTCGGCGGTTTGGAAATCTCGGAACTTTCGACACAACGGGAGTGCAGCGAAGCAAGGAAGTAACGCACTTTCCACACGGACAATCGTACCGACAAGAGAATTTGCAATGCATTTTTTAACAATAATTCCATTTCCAAATTAAGAGAAATATTTCGTTCAGTGATTTAAATGAAATATAAAACCAAATAAATACCCAAAATTAAATATTAAATCGTACAAGAATAATGATAATTATGCTGCAAAATTCATGTATATTTCTAACAATTTCAAAGTCGAACGTCGAGAAATCCTTTAAGGGTGGTGAATCAATCCTTGAGAAATTCCGATACAGCGAGACAAGTTTTTGCGATTGAAACACTTTTGTTTGTGTCGATAGTGTCATTCCAAAAGTTTTTCTAAAGTTCTCGTTCATGTTACCTGTTACCTGCATTCGTTGCTCCTTTGGGAAGATGAAAAAATAGTTGAAAAAGCCACTTTCGCCGGACACAGAATCGCAAGGTGTGAAGGTAGCTGGTGAATCGCTAAACTTTTTTCCATGGTGCTCTTTCGATACGCGCAAATCGGTATTCTTCCAGCAATGTTGCTCGAAACAATCGAGCGAAACGTCCTTTTATTTCTTGGGCATAGGACAACGTAGAACAGGTTACGAATCCAAGTTGTACAAATTCAACACGAAAAGATCAAAAATATTAATAATTTTTAAACCCATAAATTATTTTATTGTACACTGAAAACAAATGTTTTAAATCAAAGATATTGCAGAAAGACATTTCTTCTTCGAAGAGAAATATTTATTTGGAATAGTCCCTTTAATGGTTAGTGATATTGGTTAGTCAAACAAAGACTTCTTCCTCTCAAATAGACGGATATTTAATTAAACAAAATATTTCATTGAAATAGTCATGTTAACTCTCAGTATCCAATAAATATCTCTTTTGACTGAATGAAATAGTTTCAATGAAAGTAGGTTCTTCACATCAAACAAGTTATTTCGTTAAGTGCATTCTTTCACATTTCCTACAAAGTAATGTTTATACTTGTACGAAACAAATATCACCAAAGAAATGATTTCTTTGAGGGGGTCGTCTTATGTAAAGGCCGGTTTTTTGTCGATTTTCTGGAATTTTTTTACGAATAATAAAAACAGTATCTTAAGATTTTTACTACATATTTATTAACATTTCAAAAAGCTTTCAAAATTATTTCAACTTAAAATATAAATTTCAATCGACTTTACAGCTGTTGAAAGTGACTCATGCCAAAAAAATGTTTGTCCAGAAGCAGAATTAAGCTAAAATATTAAAAATTAAATTTTTGGGGCAGTTTTTAAAAAAATTACGATTTTCGTCATTTTTTTCGACCTTTTTAGCTTGACAAAAAAAAAACCTATGCCAGATATCTTAATGATTGGGGTTCGACCCCCTTAAATCAAGACTTCAATCTTTTCAAACCAATTTTCTTTTCTTCAACTAATATTTAGTTATTTTTACCAAAAAATTCCAGCAAATAACTGCGTTTCTTTGGCTCCATCAAATTTTCAATTGTTTACATAAACTATGACTATTAGAAAAAGGGTTTTTGGCAGTGGTGGGAAGTAACCAGTTAAAAGCAACTATTTACTTTAACTAGTTACTTTTTCTGGGTAACGATGATGGTAACGAAGTTACTTTTGCAAATAGGTAACGAATTGGTAACTAGTTACATTTTTTTCAGTAATAAGTGAAAATTTCAGCAAATATAAAAATCGTTACTTTTCTCGTTACTTTCGAAAGAATTTTTTGTTATTACGACAATCAATATAGTTTATTGCTTTTGCAACGATTTTTTCATTTCGACTATTCGATTGGTGGCAGGAATCGTTAGGGTGCTCATTTAAATTCTATTTATTTTTTTAAAAGATCTTATCTCCTAAAATTAAACATTTTAACAAAATAATGAATCCCTATTTTTTCTTTTAAATAATGTTTTTGTTCCTACGCAAGGAACTTAAATTTATAAATGCCGTAAATAATTTTTGTCTTAAAATGAAAAAATTGGCTTTAATTTTTCTAGTTTAAGGAAAACTTTTAGACGGTAAGACCTGAGAAATATTTTAAAGTGGCGCTTATAGGGCACCAAAATAATATAAATTTTGAAGAATGTAGCCTTATCCCCTAAAATATTTCTTTATAAGAAAAAAATAACATTCCATTTTTTTTGTTTTTTACCGAAAGCATATTTTAGAGGTTTCTCAAGGCGCACGAAGAGAATAAAACGACTTTTTCTCGAAAACTGTTGGTTTTAGCGAAAAAAACACACCGGAAAAAAGATGTTTGTTTTTTTCAGCGAACATTTTTTGTTTATACCTTTTTTGTCTCTGAACCGTTTTGGAAGCAGTAGATCACTTAAATGTGGAGAAAAAGGCTTTTTAAAAATTTTTTCTGAAATTTTTTATGGAGGTGTGATTATAAATTACATGGAAGGTGAATACACTTAAAGCTGAACAACTTTTGTTTCAAATATTATACGCTAAAACTATTCATTTAGTAAAATCAAAAGTTTTTTAGTTTCTTTTAAGAAATACGTATAATTTTATTCATTTAGAACTTTTTTGATAGAAATATTATTTATTATAAACTCTTTTTAGCTAGTAAATTATCATTGTGTTTGCATATTGAATGAAGAAGGTAAAACATATTATTGATATCGATAAAAGATTAATTTGATTTTCAGATCATTAAATTTTTTGCGGTGTTGTTCGACGACTTGTAGTAAGTACTGTTTTGAACTACACGCTTGCATGGAAAGTCATTACAATTATTTTTTGTTCTTTTTTCATGTAAAAAATGTTAAATTCATGGAGTTAGAAAATCGTAACCCGGACTGTCACTACTCTGTTCTGAGGTATGTGAACTTTTACAGTGTTGTTATTCAACTCAAGCCTTTCGAATCTAGACTTTAGAGGACCAGAAACTGTACTACAAGTACAAGTCGTCGAACACCGCCAAAAATTTAATGATTCAAAAAAGTTCACTATTGACAAGGCATTGAAATCTAATTAAACTTATTTCGATATCAAAAATTTAAGAAAAACATAAAAACAATGATAATTTACTAGCTAAGAAGATTTTATAATAAATAATGTTTCTACCAAAAAAGTTCTAAATGAATAAAGTAATACGTATTTTTTAAAAGAAACTATGTATAAAACTATTAGTTTCACTAATTTAATAGTTTTAACATATAATATTTAAAACAAAAGTTGTTTATTTTAAGTATATTCACCTTACATGTAATTTATTTTCACACCTTCATCAAAAGTTTCAGACAAAAATGGTAAAAAAGCCTTTTTCTCCAGGTTAAGTGATTTGCTGCCTTCAAAATGGTTCTGAGATAAATAAGGTATAAACGAAAAATGTTCGCTGAAAAAAACAAACATCTTTTTTCGCGTATATTTTTTCGATAAAACCAACAGTTTTAGAGAAAATTGGGAAAAAGTGGTTTTTTTCTCTTCCTGCGCCTTGAGCGACATCTAAAATAAATTTTTTGTCGAAAAAAAAATGGAATGTTATATTTTTCTTATAAGGAAAAATCTTAGGGGATAAGGTTATTACATTCTTCAAAATTTAGATTTTGGTACCCCATAAGCGCCACTTTAAAATATTTCTCAGGTTTTACCGTCAAAATAGTTTTCCTTAAACCAAAAAAATTACCGCCTATTTTTTCATTTTAAGAAAAAACATTGTTACCGTATTTATAACTTTAAGTTCCTTGCGGAAAAAATTATTTAAAAAAACAAAAAATAGAGATTCATTGTTTTGTTAAAATGTTTAATTTTAGGAGGTAAGACTTTTGAAAAAAATTAAGTAGAATTTAAATGGGGACCCTAGGATTCATACTAAACTCGAAAAGGGGCAGGTTGAACGACGAAACTTTCGAATAATTACTAACATTAAAAATAAACAAAGAATATAGATAGAAATAAACGTTGATTATTATTTTCGTTAGTACATATGTATTTCTCATATTTCTAAAATATAAAAGTAACCAAAGAAGTAACTACAGTTACCTTTTTTGCAAATGTAACGGAGAAAAAGTTATATTTTGTAACGGTAACGGTATCAGTAACTAGTTACTTTTTTTCGTGATGTAACAGTAACGGTAACTAGTTCCTTTTAAAAAGTAAGTTACCCATCCCTGGTTTTTGGTATCATGATAAAACTACGAATTTCTTATATTAACTGAAGATTCTTTATAAAAGTTTAATTTGTTAAAAGTTTTATGTGAAAGAGGCTTGGGAAGTAGTTAAATATAAATATGAGGCAGTGTAAGAGTTACGCTATTCGAATCGATAGGACAATCGAAAGCGCCCAAACAAACCAAAGTCTATTGGTCGGCCTCTTATCTTCTTTCTGCCTGACCCGCATAAAGCCGAGGAAAATTGCGAATAACCTCATGCCAAGCCCGTGCGATATAACCGAGGTCGAAGAGACGTTTGCACTCGCGTCGCTGCATCGTGCCACTTCACCTGCCAATCTATCTTCCTATCTTTCTTCGCCTTTCCTTCCGGCTTTAACAGCATCCTTTCGAAATTCCCAGTCTTGAAATTAACTTCCCCCCAAAGCTCAAATCGAAAATCAGTCAACGCGCGTCACGTCGAGAAAATTGCATTCTATTTTTATTTCCTTTTTTGTACTCCTTAGGTACTTATTTTTCTCAAATACGTACTCACAACCTCGAAATTAATCAGTACTTTTAATGATTTATAAAATCGAGGAAAGTAAACCGACTTTTAATAAATTGTCTCGAATTTTTTAAGAAAAATCTAAATTTACATTTTAGGTCACAATTGTTTATTTAACAGTAGTTTGATACACTTTCATTTTTCTTTTTTTAGACATTCCAAGTAGTAACAGTTTTATGGAACGACTGAAAAATCTTGTCAAAGAAAATTTCCGACGCTGCAAAATTCCCGAATAAAAAAATTGCCGAAAAATAAAATTCCCGATATTATAAAATTGCTGACAATATAAAATTCTAGGCACTGGAAAATTCCCAACAGAAAATTGCTAATGCGTACTGTAAAATCACCAACACTAGAAAATTCCCGACCCTGGAAAATTCCCGAAAAAAAAAATTGTTTTAATAAATAAGTAATGTTAATAATAATTTAATAAATAAATTTATTACAATTACACTGATTTTGTAAAATATTTTTAATTACATTATTGTTAAAATCTAATTATTTATTATTGAATCTAATTATTTATCTAATTATTTATTTATTGAAACAATTTTTTATTTTTTTGGGGGAATTTTTTTAATCTGCGGTGATTTTATAATACCAGCACTTTTCTGTCCGGAATTTACAATTTCGGTAATATTATAAACCGTCGGAAATTTTCCAGCGTCGAGAATTTTATATTGTCGGCATTTTACAATGTCGGGAATATTTTTTTCGGGAATTTTTGGGAATTTTAAATCGGCGGTAATTTTACAACACCAGAACTTTTCTGTCGGGAATTTTCAATTTCGATAATATTATAAACTATTGGGAATTTTCCATCTTCGAGAATTTCATATTGTCGGCGATTTTACAATATCGAGAATATTTTTTTCGGGAATTTCGTAGCGTCGGAACTTGTCCTTGTTGTGATTTTTCAGCCCCGAAAAATTCCCGAAAAAAAATTAAAAATTGTTTTAATAAATAAATAATTTTAATAATAATTTAATAAATAAATTTATTAGTTAATTATTCTGTATTTTTTAATATTTTACAATTAATTATTAATAAAATTGTTTAATTATTTATTTATTAAAATAATTTTAATTTTTTTCGAACAATTTTCCAATGTAAAGAAAATTTCTAATGTAGTGAATTTTACATCGTCGTTGATTTTATAATATTTGCAATTTTCTGCCAGAAAGTTTTAGCACATATTATAAACTGTTAGGAATTTTTTAGTGTGTAGAATTTTCCCATGTCGGAATTTTTATAATGTCGGCGATTTTACAATGTCGAGAATTTTTTTCGTGAATTTTGCAGCGTCGGAAAGTTTCTTTTTCGGAATTTCTAAGCCGTCTCCTATTAAAGTTGGTTCATTTAAAAATTTTGCATTGCGTATTGCAAAAATTCTAACAAATGTCTATTTTGTTAGAATTACAAATAGACTAATATAAAATTTGATTAATTTTTAGGTTGAGTGTACACTATACATTGTACACTGCTTGAATATCCTTATGCTTATGTATTAAACTTCATAAGTTTCCTTATTTTTTCAGCTTTTTCATTCTTTATTGAATTGACTAAATATATTTCAGAATTTATTAGAAAACATTTATAAAATATCTAATAACTTGACACTACAATAAAAAATATTTGTCTGAATCAATCAACTATTTAGTTGCTGTCCAATTTGACAGAAAATATTATTCTAATGTTTGATTAAGTTAGAGTTAACAATTGTTTATCCCGCCAGACAAAAATTTCTTTCTGGGTATAATTGCTAAATAAAAAAACTGATTTATTTCAAATTACTTCTATAAAATTGAGAAAATGACCTTAATTTTTCTGCTACCTTAACAGATAGCAAAAAAAAGGGCATCCTTGATGATTGCAAATATAAGTGCATCTCGACGCGGTTCGCAGACCAGTTAATCACGATTTTCTCATTCCGAGAAATCCTTTCGTCATCAATTAGAAACGAGATCAAAAACCGTGCGATCGCCTCGCTAGCTTCAACTTGTTGCAAATTTTTTCCCAGAGTCGTTCCAACGAATAAACGTTTGCAGCGCTGTATTATTTAATATACTAGTATTCTTTTAATTGATAAGCGCATTAATATTGCAAATTATAATTATCTTAAGACTCAGAATTTTAGTGTTATACTTCGTTAAACATGACGCACAAAAAATCACGTTATAATTTTAAAATGTTTTCAAAAGCACAACAAATTCTAGTCAGTGAAATACGCGTTCTTCTGTTCGTAAAATAACTGAAATTAAATTTTAAAAAAAAACAGAGCGTTAAAAAATAAGAGAGAGCTTTGAACCAAAATTGACAAGTGCATTAAACGACAATATATTTGAAACATTAAAGTTTTGTGTGAGAGCAAAAATCGTCGGAGGCCGCGTCGAAACGAAACTCATTGGTCCTTGTTATTCATAGTAATGAGAATGGGCGTGCGAGGACTCGTTAGCTATTAAAAACTCGTTTTACGTGCTTTAAATTTAACCATTTTCAAACATTCTATCTGTAAAAGTATAATTGAAAGAAAAAAATCATTAACAGCGCTACGAATTACAGTTATTTTATTTATTTTTTTTATATTTTGCACGTGTATTTTATAATCAAAATTTAATATTAATATTACGAGTATCTCATTGATGAAAAAATTCTTTCCATAGAAAATTTAATTCATTAGAGAAAACTAATTGAATCTGTGATTTTTTAAACATTTCTGTACTTTTATAACATTCTTCTGTTCTCTAACAAAAAGTATGGTTCATAAAACAATTCTGCTTGCATACATTCGGCATTCTCAAAGCAATTTTTCGTTCCCTGCGTATAATAAGTTGGTCCAAATTTTTTTTTTTTTTTTTTGAATTTTCATGCTCTCACCCCTCAAATTTATTGGAATCCGAAAAAAAGTAAATAGGTATTTTTTTATTTTAAAATTTTTGTGTATTGATATTATATGCTGGAATAAAACTAGAAATTTGAAATATTTTTAAAATTTTCTATATGGATTGTATTGAATATAATTTTTTCTACAAGTAGTTAGTGTTACCGGGAAATTTTGGTGCTGTGCCTTCATCCCTATAGACTATGGAATTATGGATTCATAGACTCTTTTATTCGCCAGAAATCTGTTTCTGCACCTTTTGTGCGACTGTCATCAGGAATTTAAAAGTTGTCAACGACGTGTCAGAACGAGGTGTCAAGTTGATATCTGATTTTAATTCCCTTATTACTAAAGATGAAAATCAGAAACAGTTTTTACTACAAGTAGTAAAAGAGTATCGGAAACAATTCCCTGTTGAAAATTTGAGAAAAAATGACATTTTTCTAGCTTAATTTTAAGTGAAACTTATTATAAACAATAATAGATTGTTTACATAATTACATATATCTACCTTATCTCTCTAAATGATGTAATTTTTTTATATTTTTGGTCCTACAATAAACTCTGTATTTTCATTCGAAACAAAAGTTTTAAAATTTATTTACTGACCCTCTACTCCGAACTACTCCTAATTATTCTATCCTTTGTTTCCATCTGTACTTTAAGATAGCCTTTTTATATTAAAAATTTTTTAAAGAATACTTCATTCAGAAAAAAACAAGAATGGATTATATTATATCTTTTGATGATTTTCATTAATTATTATCTCATTATAACTGTAGTATCGAAAAAAGTTGAATACTTGGGAAAAAATCACATTTTTCTAGCTTAATTTTAAGTGAATCTTGTTATAAAAAATAATAGATTGTTTAAATAATCACTTTCGATGATTTTCATTAATTATTATCTCATTATAACTGTACGATCGAATAAAAGTTGAAAATTTGGGGAAAAATCACAATTTTCTAGTTTAATTTTAAGTGAAGCTTGTTATAAACAATAATAGATTGTTTAAATAATTACTTTTGATAATTTTCATTAATCATTATCGCTATAAAATCTCAATCTCAATATTATCTCTATTAATCATTTTCTCTATAAAAGTTGAAAATTCTGGAAAAAACCGCAATTTTCTAGCTCTTTCTAAGATAATATTGCTACAAACAATAATGAAAGGTTTAAACAATTTAAAAAACATAAAAATAATTTTCAAAAATAATATCTTTCAAAAATAATATCTTAGATACTAAAAACAATTTTTTCAAAGAAGAACCGAACAAAATAAGGCTAAACGCTAATAAATACACTTAATATTAATTATTCTATCCCAAATTCACAAAAATGTCTTTTTTTCTTCTGGTAAATATATGTTAAACTTTATGGGCTTTGAGCAACCCCTAAATATCAATTGATTTCAAAATAAAAAATACATATTTACTTTTTTTGGGATTCCAATAAATTTGGGGGGTGAGGGCATGAAAATCTGAAAAAAAATTTTTGCAATGCAATTTTGGACCTCCCTAGTGTATACTCATAGTCAATTGACCGAAAGCAATCCGTTTCACTGTTTGGGCAAGAATTTATGATACCTAGAGGGAAACCCTTGGCAATGAGCGAGGAGATAAAGAACAGTAAATCTTAATGGTGAAGACTGTGAGACAAGACGTGAACCTTGCCGTCTCAAAATCCATTAGCCTCGAGTCAATTACTTAAGTACGGAAGCACCGTAGCAGTCCATGCGAATTGCGAAATGACTCGGTCGGATAATTAAGGGAATGGGAATTCAAGAGTGGAACTTGAAATGAGATGCCTGCGTGTACACCTGACTGGGCAGTGTCGCTTCCTCAGTGAACTACCTCATTTCTGACCGAACACTGTGCAAATACTTTGAGATTATTCTTGCTAAAAAAAATCCCGATTTAAGAAACACTCATCCGCCCTAAACAATACTTCAAATACATATTATTTAATATAATATATAATTCTTTTAAAAAACATTTTTCTGGATGACTGAAAAATCCCGACAAAGAAAATTTCCGACGCTGAAAAATTCCCCAAAAATAAAATTCCCAACATTATAAAATCACCGAAAATATAAAACTCTCGACACTGAAAAATTCTTGACACTAGAAAATTTCCTACAGTTTATAATTTTGCCGAAATAGAAAATTTCCAACAGAAAATTACCAATATTTTAAATCACCGACGCTGTGAAATTACCGAAAAAGAATTAAAAATTGTTTTAATAAATAAATTTATTAAAGTTATTCTGTATGTTTAAAGTATTTTAAATTAAATTATTATTAACATTATTTAATTATTTATTTATTAAAAGCGAGATTAAAACAATTTTCAATTTTTTTCGAGAATTTCGCAGCATCGTTAATTTTACAATATTGGCAATTTGCTGTCGGGAATTTTCAATTTCGGTGAAGATTATAGACTGTCGGAAATTTTTCGATGTCGAGAATTTTCTATTGTCGGCGATTTTCGGTATTTTTCAGGATTTTCAGTAAATCTAACAGATTTTCTGTAAAAATTATAGAAAACCGTATACTGTCACCATTTCTGTAAATTTAAAGCAACTATTTTTCTTTGCACGGAGAAACAATAATCTGTTAAAACAGAAACAACAGATTTTTCTGTTATATTTACAGATATTTCTGTAGATTCTACAGATATTTCTGTTAAACTTACAGATGGTCAGTAAATTGAAGAATTTAACAGATACGTATATCTACAGAAATGTATGTTGGGTTAACATTTTAGAATTCCATGAACCTAATATACATTTCTGTAGATTCTACAGACATATCTGTTAAATTTATTGACCATCTGTAAGTTTAACAGAAATGTAGAATTTACAGAAGTGTCTGTAAATATACCAGAAAAATCTGGTCTTCTATTTTAACAGATTATTATCAGGGTGGCCGCTAGACCGGGAAACCGGGAAAACTGGGAAATGACCGGGAATTTTTTGTGACCTAGAAAAACCGGGAAATAACTGGGAATTTTTAAATTCTTGAATGAAAAACGATTTTAATTTTCCAAACATGTGTTACATAAGATATACTTCTATCTTATATTATGAATTTTGAAATTCCCGCCTTATTTGTGCAAAGCGAGCAAGCACCTTGAGTGCAGGGACATTTATCCATTTCGTGTAATTTCAATATACCACGTGAAATATGTATGTGTATATATATATATATATTAATATCACACTTTAATCACTGGGATTAGTTTAACTCACAGTGAAATTTCATTACATAAAATAGCCTAATGTTACTTTTAGAAACATATAAAAATGTTCGCCCTAAAAGCATTGATCACTAGGGCTTAGTTGGAAAACCTCCATTTGTACCTCTTCAATAATATAAACTATTTTAATGTTAAATTAAAGAGAAATTCATGTTTGTATGTTCAGAATATGAAATAAAAAGCATTAAAAAATTTTTAAAACCCTTTGCATTAACTGGTATTTATTGGAAACTATTATTTAATGACCCGGAAGAAATTTTCCATGACCGGAAAAGACTGAGTATATTGAACCCTATTTCAAGGACCTATTTCATTACTTGAAAACTTTAAATTATTTCATAAAACAAATTTGTTAATTAATTAAATTTTAGTTAAACCGACCAACCTTACCTGTTTTTTCCAGTTTAAGTGTATTCTCAAGTCTTTTAGGAATAATTGTAAGAACAGGCTTCATAGTCTATTTTTCTCTTGATTTGAACTGTTAAATAAGCAGTTTAAAATCCATGAGATATGGAAAACTCGGTAAAAACCATTTTCATTTTCTCCTCTCTCGCTGAAAAACAAATTTTTTCTTAATGTTTACACACCTTTAAACTAAAGCTCTTGAATGCCACATGCTTCTATCATTTTATCAGAATTTTCGAGTTTAAAGCCTGTTTCAGAAAACGTTTTTTCTTCATCCTGTATAATTTCATTTTTGAGTCTGTACCAAGTTGTAATCCTCATGTCTTTACTTAAACTGCACGTGCATTGTCATAAATCTCAAAGGATATTTTTTTCCTTTTCCGTTTTCGTCACGTCTGAAGATGTCTTTGCATATCGACAGAGAGTCGATCGACAATGATTTGCCGGCGATTTTGCACAAAGGCCATGCGTCGTGATTCTCGCCCACGGGGGTGGAACGAGGCTCAGAAGAGAGAAGGTTAGGAGAGCCGTCGCGTCGTACCGTAATTATCTAATGCCTAGGAGTGCCAGGATGGAATGTCATGGTGGACTGTCATTTCGTGGGAACACGACGAGGACACGCGGCCAAGACAAGTACCACCTCGTAATCGCTATAAGAGGCGGTCCATAGGCACGTTGCATAAGATCTTTGAGTCGGGAGGTTATAGAAATATGGAGAGACGGAAATAGGAAATACACAAACACTCGAGAGGAGAGCACTGAGTCTGGCATTCTCCACCACTGTACCAACATTACATCTGCATAGGTATAGGACATGTGCTGAGTATTAGCAACAACAACCCTCTCTTTGATTTTGTCAACACACCTACGCTGACAATTCGCGGAGAACTTCTATAAACACATGGGAACTTGCGAGCACTAATTGGTATCTGTGTTCCGCACGTTGAATATTGTACATGTTGGTCGTGAGACTAACATAAACTAGAATTCACCGCATTTACGTTTGAACCCTATTCTGGTGCCAGTGTCAGGACTTTGAGCAACTAAATACAAACGTTTGCAACTGTTGTAGTATTTAGGAAACCTGACACTATTTTTTAAAACACTTTTTTTATTTTCTTACCTCGAAAGTAGCTTTTAAAACAATATTAGTCCTTAAAAAATTTGACATACTTTTCCCAGGCGGAAAATTTATGGATAATCTATTGATAATGGATTATCAATAGTCACTATGTAAAAAATTATGCATAATTTTGAAAAACTGAAGTTATCAAAATATATGAAATAAATGACAACTAGATGTAGTTGTCAATTGTTTCAAATATTTTGATAACTTCAGTTTTCCAAAATTATGCATAATTTTTTATATAGTGACTATCGATAGATTATCCTTAAATTTTCCGCCTGGGTTTAGAATAATCTTTGTAATTTATGATATAATATATTGATTTTATGATTTGATATATTTAGCGGGCTAGAATTCAAGTGCAGTTTGCGAATGGTATTTTGAATTATGTTTCATAAAATCATCGTCCATCGTTGATTGAGGTTTGCGGTCATTGGATATCTCTACATAAATGAATGATACATAATGTGCACTAGATTCAAAAATTCGAATGATTTCCTCACGTAAAACTATGCTTGATCAAACACTCATTATTTATCCAAATACTGAATTATATAAGGGTGATTCTCCATACAAAGGGCACTTTTGAAAAAAGTAAAATAAAAAAATGTGTTCAAATTATTGTTTTTCGCTATAATTATATGTATTAGCATCATAAAAAGAATTTCTGAAAGTAGTCACGCTTAAAATTTATTTCTAATGCTTCCAGGACTTTTTGACTTCATGCATTATCTACTATCGTGTAACTATGGTTCATTTTTCCAAAGAATTCCAAATGTTCTAGAATTTCAGCAAATAAGAATTAACAAGATCAGAAATTGTTACCTGGTACAAGAAAAAGTAACAAAAAAAACTTTCAAACAAATTTTTTATACCGTAGAGTGGGGCTATTCGCACATGGTGGGGCTAATATTTACAACTCACTTTCAATATATTTTTCAATATGATAATGGGGATAAAAATAATAATCTCCTAGCGTATAATATTCAGAAGGACTTCTACTTTACCGAGGATGAGGGTGAAATTTTATGCGACCTCTGTAGTGATGCCGTTTGTTGAGACTCAAGGAATGTAAAAAATTAATAATATAAAATATTAAATTATTTATTCATATTTTATAATATTTCAAGTCCTTGAATTGAAGAACTTGAAATATTACAAAATATGAATTAATAATTTAATATTTTATATTATTATTAATTTATTTACATTCCTTGAGTCTCGACAAACGGCATCACTAGACCTCTGTAAAAGCATTGAAAAATGTTTAAATATGTGGGCGCATTTTTAAAAATTTGTTAGACCTTCAAACATTGTATCAGTTCAATAGTTTAAAAGTAATAAAAAGTTCTCGGTTTCCTGTGTTTTTCTTCCAAAATGAAGTGGTAAAAGGAATTTGTTTTATAAATGCGAGTTTATGTTTTCATTAATTAGTTCAATATGAATATTCGAAGATCGGCGGTACAATTCGGTTAGTTCAGCAAGTTATATGTGCTAATTTTTCAGTTTTGTGCAGTCGGGTATTTGTTTCTTTTTTAATTATTTATTTTTTAAAAAGCTAAGCTGAAATAATATTTCATAATAATTGATAGTTTTCAAAATATAACTGTATAAAATATGAGAATGCCTGTTAGAAACTTAACCTCATTTTTCAGATTCTATTATTTCGATTTTGCAGCTCAATCGATGACAGAATCAATTTTTTGTGCTGCATTTTGAAGATTGTAACATCAATTATAGGAGAAAATGTTATCTCTAAAAAGTTATTTGTAATTATTATTATTTTAATACAGAGCTATTTTTTTTCTTCCAGGCGAAAATGGTTAGAAATGACCTTAGAATCTTAAATAGATGTTAAATTATAGATCCTTCTAAAAATATATTTCGTTAATATTAATGTTGATGTTTAATTGTTTTATTTTTTTCTGTTTGATAAATCTCAAACTAATATTAATTTCTTAATTAGACTTTTTTTCATATTTTATCATCAGAAAGTATTCTCAAACAGTTAAATAATAATTCTAAGTAGTATTTCAGTATTAAAAAATTGTTTTGTTATTTTAAAACATAAAGAAACAATAGTTGTACCTCTTTAGAAGATCGGCGGTACAAAAAGGTACAACTTTTCAACAATTATTATTAATAAGTAAAAAATGATTTGAAAATCTAAAGATAATTGATTTATTTTCTGAACTGAGTCCTCTAATTGTCTGTAAAATGAAAAAGCTAAAAAAAATTTTCTTGGGCGTAAAGTTAAAAAACCTCGAAAAATACGTAAGAATTGTTCATAATAGCCCCACCCTACGGTATAAAAAGGGGAATTTTTTAATATTATAATTATATAATTATAATTTTTAAATTATAATTATAACTATTGAGGTATAATAAAAAAAATTCCCTGACCATTTTTAAATTCCCTGACTTTCCCTGACCTGTAGCAACCCTGTTCTTTTTTAAATTGAAATTGAACCTTAAACTTATAATTTTTTCTTCATATCTGACCTTCCTTGATTATTTTTTTTTGTTATATCTACATAATAAAGTTGTCTTTCTTTATTTTACCAGAAAGAAAGTAGAATTGAAAAATGAAAAAATGAGTTGAAATATAAAGGAAGTAGACTCTTTGGTTGGATAAGCTTCGTCCCTTTATGATTCCCCATCTCTGGTCGCAATTCAAGTTGCCAGAATCAGAAAGTTTTAAGTGACTAAAACTAAGAAATTATCAGGTTCATACCCTAATCGTTTTTATGGACGATGTTATCAAATTGGAGAGTCTGTTTTCTATCAGGAAGCTGCGTGCCTTTCCTGTTTATCGAGCACACGTTTAGCTACACTAGCTACAGTATAGATAAAAATAAGCTCCCTGAAATAATCGGCACTTGCTGAAGATGGATGTATCTTGTCTTTCTCCTTGAGTTCCCTCGAGATGTTTAGCGTTTAATACGATCATTTATCGCACGGTCGTTGGTCCCTTTTGATCTGCCCAGCAGGAATCCGTTTGACTGTCTCGAGCACGACGACTTGCAGCGAATCACTAAAACATTTTTAAGGCAATATGTTAGCTTTAATAGGAACCAAATATTCATAGAAGTTAGACATAATGTTTCAGATGACGAGTCTAATTTATTCCGTTTTAACCCTCCCTCTTGATTTTTCAAATTTTGTTTGCATAATATCTCGTTTCATTAACTTAATTTAATTCAAATAGGTTGAGAGAGAAGCTCAAAAACTATTTTTCATTATCCCTGACTGTTATTTGCCATTATAATTATATAATATTATAATGGTTCAATTACAATTAGAATTTGTTGATTCAAAAAAGTTCCCTGACTCTTTTAGGTTTTCCCTGACTTTCCCTAGCCATTTTTTAATTCCCTGACTTTCTAGAATTCCCTGACCTGTAGCAACCCTGAAGAAAAATTTCAAAATTTCATGCCACCAAATTTGGACAAAATCAAAAAAGGACAGGTCCTAAAAAAGAGGAAAGCAAATAGATGTGGTTGGTTGCCTTCTATTTTATTTCTTAATCTTTTTTGGGACTTTTACTTTTTTGATTTTGTCCACATTTGGTTGAATGAAATTGTCTTCATTCCAGGAACAAAACTAAATTTTTATTTCGAATTTTAGTATAATCTCAGAAACCACAAGAAAGTCTGCTCCAATTTCGTTTCACTGCCAGAAAGAAACCAAATTGGATGAAACTTTCATTTCATTTTTGATATCAAAATAAAATTGGAGCCGACTTTCTGTTGCCCTCATCTATATTGTTCCTGAAAAATCAATAAAATTAAAAATGATTTCTATTTTGATTCTGAAAACGAAATGATCATTTGGAAAACGATTTGTTTAAACAAATTTTATACACTTGAATCCCGGTTTAAGATATTCCTAGAATTTCGTTCGGTGGCATTCAGTAGATGCGCGGGTCCGAGGGCAGAGAGGGAGGCACGGTCGTCGAGTAGTAGTCAAGCAGTACCGCAGCAACAGAGCGAGCAGTATCAATTCGCCTTTTGCATTTATTTTTCATCGACAGTTAAGAATTTTAATCCCTTATGGTAACAAATTTACATGCGTACATAAATCAGTTACATAATACATATTACTCCTATATACACTGAAATCACTGTTAAAGGCCGCTGCGGATAGGCTTTCCAGGAATTAGTTTATAGGTGAGTGTGTGTTAGCTTGTGGGCAAGGGGTCCAAGGGGACGAGGAAAGCCGGAGCTCGGAGCTCAGTGGTGTCGCACAAGTAGCTTAGCGTAGGGACGCAGTAGTCTACGCGTTGAGTTCCGTCCGCTCGCATCAGTTCGTTTTCAGTGTTTTGGTTATGCGTTATGTGTAATAATTCATAAATAATAACTAAATCAAACTTAACAGTAAAGTAGACGTTAAATTAAACTTATATTAAAAAAATATTTTTCACTCGTGACAAAAATCAAACAGAAATAGTTCATACGGCCCTGACTTGTTTACGTTTACAGACCCCTCGTTTTAGGCCAAGGCCATTGAAGCAACCCCTGAAACCGGCCTTAAATCGAGCTTTCAGTGTAATTCATATTATTCCGACTGAAAGTGGTACGTACGGCCCTGACTGTTTGTGTTCAGAGACACTCAAGGACTATCCCGGTTTCGGGCAGGCAATGTTCAAAACCCATCTTAAACCGAGATTCGAGTGTATTTGAAGCTAACAAAGCTGGTTATTTTTAGTTTGTTATTTTTGGTGACTTCCTTTTTAAATTTTTTCAGATTTGGTTGCATGAAATTTGTAAATGTTTTTATTTAACCATTTTTAAGTAGACAAAACAAATTCTTTTCCCTGTGATCTTCCAGGATCTTTTAAACTCGTACATAGATATGCAGGCTTTTTCAAAGTTTTCCCAAATCTTCTAAAATCTTCTAAAATCTTCAAAATCACCCGAAAACCGAAAATCCATTATAATTGTCTAAAATATTTTACACTTTGTTTTAGAATTCAGAATCGTTTCAAATTATAATCCTCAAAAATCTTTTGAATTCTTCCATAAATTTCTAAAATCTTCTAATCTCTTGCAGATTTTTTTTAAGACTTTCAAAAAGTTTACAGAATTTTCTAGAGGACTACGGAACAGTTTAGAATATTTTGCAGAATATTGAAGAACTTGGGGATATTCTTTAAAGTTTTATAACATTAATATATACCTAGAACCTAGAATATTCTAGAACTGTCTCAAATAGAATAGAATATTTTGCAGAATTTTAACAGATTTCACATAAGTTTTGAAGATTCTAGAAGATTCTGGAAATTAGAATTCAGAAGAATTCAGTAGAAGAATTCAGGAGATTTTAAAGGATTTTAGAGCTGTCTAGAATATTTTGGAAAAATTATGGAAAATTTTAGAAGAATCTTGAAGATTCTGAAAGAGCCTAGATGAGTCTGGAAGACTATGGGTCAGAATATAGAATATTTTGAAGATATTTAACAGATTTCGTATAAGTTTTGAAGATTCTAGAAGGTCATAAAAGAATTCAGAAGATTTTAGAGGATTTTAGAACAGTCTAGAATATTTTGGATAAATTGTGGAAAATTTTAGAAGAATCTGAAAGATTTTGAAAGAGTCTGGAAGGCTATGGGTCAGTGTAGAATATTTTGAAGAATTTTAACAGATTTCCGATAAGTTTTGAAGACTTTTGAGGATTCTAGCAGATTTTGAAAGTCTATTTACAAGATTCTAAAAGATTTTGGAGAATTCTGAAAATGTCTAGAAGATTGTAGAAGATTATAGAAGAGTTCAGAAGATTTTAGAAGATTCTAGAACAGTCTAGAACTCTAGAATATTTTGGAAAATTTTTTGGAAACCATGGAAGATTTTAGAAGATTCTGGAAAATTAGAGGAATCTTTGGATGTCTTTTGTATATTTTGAAGGATTCTAAAAGATTCTGGAAAAAGCTAGAAGATTTCAGTCGGTGTGGGGTTAACCACTACTGAATTCAGGTGTACGCTTCTGAATACTTTGAATTCTCTGAATTCTTTTGAATTCTACCCTCTCAGGGGTAGTGACTATAAAAACTTATTTATTTATTTTTTATTTATTTATTTGAACATCTTAAGCCCAACAGTCAATGACCAATTTTAGGGCTACCTTTACAATAATTTTACA
>JBAGKK010032970.1:0-10879 GCA_037177015.1 Euceroptres primus
ACATAACTTATATATTATATTGCAAATGCATATATATATATATATATATATATATATATATATATATATATATATATAGTATGCATATGCGTATATTATATGCATAGAAAAGATTTCTATTTATTTATTGTGGAGAACATAATTTAACTCAGGAAGAAAATAATAGAAAGAGTTTTTATTAAGTTAGTTGATATATGTTCAAACGTAATTGATGTTTTACAAATAGTAGAGTTATTAATAGAACGTCTGTCTTTTTTTTAAACAGATAGTTTAAGTTAATACTTCCTCGAATTACTTAAGCAAAGAGAAGACATTAGTCTCAAAAAAAAAAAAAATGGAGCACTGTTTATATCGAACTTGAAATCCTCTGATGATACTGAAAACTGCGAGTATTAGATCCTGCTCCAAGGAATCTAAATTAAATTATGAAAAATTTTGTTTTCAAACTTGTCATTCTCTAATTATTGTGCTAACAAAACTGGCCGTTACTACTTCCGAAAACCAAGGATCCGAACGAAATTAAGGGACATTTTTCGATATTTTCCTATTATTTCTATAAATTCAAAATAATTTGGCGAAATATTCAGCTGAATACGAAAAAGTACTGATATATTGTAAAACTACCGAGGCAGAAACTCTAGATTATGGAGCATTTTAATTTTATGCAGAAAAAAAAACGAAAAGAAACGCAACGAAAGTTTTGTTACGTTTATTTTCGTTTCTGTCGATGTAAAACGTTGGTGACTCACAATTTCGACATTGCAACTCGATGGTTCTGTAATAATTACAGCACTTGCTCATACTCAGCTGAATATTTGGCCAAACTATTTCGAATTTGCAGGAACAATTGGAAAGTATCGAAAAATGGCCCTTAATTTCATTCGGATCCCTGCCCAAAACAAATTAAAACTTCTCCATGCATCTAATAGTCGTGCATCCATCGTCTTGCTAAAACTGACTGTTACTACTTCCCCAAACAACTGAAAACTTACTGAAAATATCTAACATAAAAACAAGCCTAAATTATCAAAAATCTTTAAACTTTGGCCAAACTATTTTGAATTTGCAGGAACAATTGGAAAGTATCGAAAAATGGCCCTTAATTTCATTCGGATCCCTGCCCAAAACAAATTAAAACTTCTCCATGCATCTAATAGTCGTGCATCCATCGTCTTGCTAAAACTGACTGTTACTACTTCCCCAAACAACTGAAAACTTACTGAAAATATCTAACATAAAAACAAGCCTAAATTATCAAAAATCTTTAAACTTTCTTTGTCTCTACTGCAGAAAAGGTTTCAAATATAATTGGAAATAACATTCTCCAATGAACTTTAAAAAAAAAAATGAAAAAAAATCTGTTTGAGGAATATATTGAGAAGAAAATTTTTTGAGCAATGTTCCATACCGGAAATTCGTAGAATTTTTGTATTTTTTTGCAGAACTTGTGAAGAACTGTCACTGAGGAAGGAGCGCGAATAAGTGGCTGTCGATTGTTTAGACGAACCGGTTAGAAGTGTCACTGCATCATCACAGACGGACATACTCGCGATTTATAAACCGCGTTCGCTTGCGTTCGTTCATCGTGCCGACGATCCAAGTAAGAACCCCCCCTCATGCACCTCACCCCCTACTCAGATACCCCCTCTACACCCACGATGCTTAACGTCTATAGTGTTCAGTTCTTAACCTCTCGGCACTTGTGGAGTTCGAGTCAACAGACACAGCCGACCAGTTAGTCCAATAAGAGGAGATCCGATTTGCCTCTGATGTCTATGACTCTCGCCGTTACGCTGCAGTTGAGGAGTTAAGACTATTATATGACAAGGAAATGCGGGACGAACGATTTGACCCGCGAAGCTCAACGGCGAAAGGCCAGTTGATGCTGTAGGCCGTCAATCGCTTTTGACGTCTTTAAGATATTGACATTTAGTGCAAACAGAAAAAAATTGTGATACTAGAGATGTTGGTGTGAAAATTTTCAATTGAAATTTTCATTTTGAAAATCGAGTAATTTTCAATCAACTATTCGACGGAGGGTTAACTACTAGCAATTTTGATGTGCATTTGAATTCAAGATTTCAAAGAATTCACAAGAATCAGGGTGTCTAGCGGACTGGGAAATCGGGAAAAACCCGGGAATCTTATTTTACTGGGAAACAGACGGGAAAAAACCGGGAATTTTATTTTACCGGGAAAAACCCGGAAATTTTATTTTACCGGGAAAACCCCGGAAATTTTATTTTACCGGGAAAAACACGGAAATTTTATTTTACCGGGAAAACCTGGGAATTTGATTTATGATCGAGATTATACTTATATTTTATTTTTTTATTCTTCTGATTTCAATAGCATTTAAACAACTGCTTGTGATTCTGTTAAAAAAAATATTTATTTTACGTGTTACGAAAGTTTTAAAATATGTATTTTCGATTAATATTTATCACTTTAGTCTGCGATTAAACATAAGTTTGGCACGTGTAAATAAATAATTATCTTCCTTACGATATAAATTTTGTATATGTATATATTGTATTAAAATTTCCTTTTCTATGTATATGTTTACTTTCAAAAATCTCAAAAAGACATTTTTAACTTGATCGGGGAATAAAAATTGACCGGGAAAAACCCGGGAATTTTAAATAGTCTGATCACTAGACACCCTAAGAATTTAAAAGAATTCTCAAGAATTCAAAAGAATTCTCAAGAATTCAAAAGAATTCTCAAGAATTCAAAAGAATTCAAAGAATACAAGGTGATTTCAAAAAAATTCAAAGACATCAAAGAATACAAAATGAATTCAAAATAATTCAAAGAACACAAGAAAAATTCAAAAGTATTCAAAATAAGAATAAAAGGTGAATTTTAAAGAAATAATTCAAAAAATCAAAAATGAATTCAAAAGAATTCAAAAGAATTCAAAAAAAATCAGGAACATGTGTACACCTGAATTCATTGCTAGTTAACTTCTCGCTATTCGTGAAAACTTTCACCATGAAAAAATTCCATTAAAATTTGTATTTTATTTATAAAAGAATTTTAAATTTTAATATGAATGCTGTGAGAAATTTCTTAAATTTTATAGTATTAAATATAAAATATTTCAAATTTCTAACAATAAGAGAGCGACTTTAAAGGGCGTGGATAATCTATCCTAAAATAGTATATCAAATAGAAGTCTTTTTAAACTTACATTTTTCTAACTTAATTAAGCAATAAATAATTTGGGACGACTGAAAAATCCCGACAAAGAAAACTCATGACACTGTAAAATTACCGACACTTTAAAATTACCGAAAAATGAAATTCCCGACATTATAAAATCCCCGACAATATAAAATTCTTGATTTAAGAAATTTAAATTAGATAAAAATCAAATTAAAAATCCTATTTAACGTCTATTTAAAATCCTATTTAACTATTTAAGTTAATATTTTAAATTAATATGTAATTTGATGGTAGTGGGAAAAAAGATGAAAGAAATTAAAGAAGAGAAGGAAGGGAATTTGGTTGGTTGCCTTCTCATTTTTCTTTCCTCTTCTTTATTTTTGTGGGTTCTTTTGGTTTGACGCCTTTTTTTTGGGATTTATAAAGGAAAATTTTATTGTATTTGTCCAAATTTAGTCGGTGGATTCTGGGGTTTTTTTCAAAAATTTTACAAATAAAATTCTTGATACTAAGAAAATTCCCGACAGTCTATAATTTTACCAAAATTGAAAATTACCGACACTGGAACATTCCTGAAAGAAAATTGCCAATATCGTAAAATCACTGACGCTGTAAAGTTCCCGACTTTAGAAAATTCTGGACATTGGAAAATTGCCGCAAAAAATTAAAAACTGTTTTATTAAATAAATCAATAAATAAATAATTTCAATAATAATTTAATAAATAGATTTATTAAAGTTATTCTGTACTTTCTAAATATTTTAAAACAAATTATTATTCAAATTATTTCTTTATTTGGGTGATTGTAAAATGGTCAAAAAATTGACCATTTTAAGTCCCTATCATTTTTTACATTTCCTGTGATTAATTAATTTTTACCTAAATATATCTGAACAAAGTATTTACATCAGGGCACAATTTAGGAAAGTTTTCAAATTTTAGACGACTTCGATTAAAAATTATAAATAAAAATGTATGAAAAATGTCAGGTTACGCGATGTCCAAAATTAGAAATTTTGAATAGAAAATTGCTAGATAATATCAAAAATATTTAGACGGAATCCATTTCAAATCAGGCAGTTTCTACGCTTGAAGTCTCAGAATCTCTCGAGGACAAAATATATTTTTTTTTTTAGAGGAAATTAGGCGATACGTATTTTTGTGATTTGTGAAAAAAAAATTTTCACGAAGTTATAGGTATTTGAACTTTTTGCTTTGTTTTTTAAAAAAACCCTAATTTTTTCTTTAAACTTCTATAACTTTTAACCTAATTAAGATATTTAAAATTTCTTCCCAGATTTTTCATATCTGTAGTTGTTTTCGAAAAAATGCGAAAATTCGATTTTATGAAAAAAAATTCTCTAGACCACAAAAGTTATTTAGCCCGCAAAAAACTCGCAAAATATCTGCCCTATGATAGTACAAATTCAACAAAAAATTGGCAAAAAATGTAAGTGTGGGTTTTTTGAAAAAATCGACTATGAATATTTTCAGAAAAACCACCGCCATTTTGTTAATTTTGAACATTGTTTAAATTTTCTGGCAGATTTCGAAAGAAGACGATAGACGCTACTAGAATCTGAAAAGAAATCTTAAATATCTTAATTAGGTCAAAAGTTATATAAGTTTATGGAAAAAATTTGGGTTTTTTTGAAAAAGAAAGCAAAAAATTCAAATACTCATAACTTCGTAGACAAATTTTTTTTCACAAATCGCAAAAATACGTATGACCTAATTTCCTCTAAAAATAACATATTTTGTCCCTGAGAAATTCTGATATTTCAAGTTTTGAACCTGCCTGATTTGAAATGGATTCGGTCTTTAGTTTAATAATTTGGGTTTATAAAAGTCACATGAAATTAGTTGAAAGAGATAATTATAGAGCGATAAGTTAAATATTTTACAGTTAAAGATACGAAAAATCGCTCCAAAGTCTGTCCCCAAATTTTGTGTCAGGTTTTACAATTCTGCTATTTTAAGATAAAATTCGAAAATTTTAGACTAGCGAAGATTTTCATACAGTTAAAAATCGATTTCTCATCAGTATTTCCAAACAGCAGTCAATAATAATCACTATTTTTGCACAATATGTTTTACAAAATGTCATATTTATCGAACTTTTAATTGAAAATTTTATTAAAAGAGAGGATATCTTGAAGCTGTGAAGTCATAATCAAATAAATCGCGCAATCACAGATGTTCTCCATATTTTTAATAATTTTTACCTGTTCTTGGAGTTTTTTAAAAGATTCTTCAAATATTTATTTTGTTAAGTTCGAATGTCGTACATTGCGAACTTTGGCGAACTTTGTTAGTGCAATGATTTTTGAAGTTAGGGACGTCCGACTTCATTTTTTCCTCTCAAACTCCCTCCAGCCCCAAAAAAATGATTTCCATTCCTAAAATTGTACATCAACTTCCTATGTATTCACATGACTTAAAAACATTCAGAACTCAAGTAAAATTCCATGCTTATTACGCAGAAACATAAGCATAGGAGTTATTTTCGCATAAAATTCATAACTATCACAAATATATTCTTTAGTTGTCTAATATGGTAAACTTTTTGACAAACAGCCATTTATTCATTAAAACAATTTTTAATTTTCTTTCGGTAATTTTACAATGTCGGGAATTTTCTAGAGTCGGGAATTTTACAGCATTGATAATTTTACAATATCAGCAGTTTTCTTTTGGGAATTTTCCAGTTTCATCTTTTCCCAGTGTCCAGAATTTTATATTGTCGGCGATTTTATAATGTGGGGAATTTTATTTTTCGATCATTTTTTCGGCAATTTTGCAGTGTCGGGAATTTTCTTTGTCAGGATTTTTCAGTCGTCTCGTTTTGAAGAATCTATCATATGGATTTTAAAGTTATCGGAATTAGAAGAGTTAAATCGGATTCCAAGAGAATCTGATTTTTTAAATAGGATAATTTTGTATTTTAATCAAAATACGTTCTCAATTTTTTCTGGTGTACTATTTTCCACTAAAAACCTATTCTCACCGTTGGAAATAATTATATTATTTCTAAAAGAGAAAATATAATTTTAAAAATGTTAATTTTACTATATAAAAACCAATCTCCAATCACAAATTTTGTTATTAATAGTCGGTAATTTTTTTGTAGCTTTTTAAGACTATTCTGAACAACTCGCATAAAATGAACATTATCTTGATGTACTTCAAAAATACACTATTTCACTACTTTATCTTTAGTGATCACACCTAATTTTTCAAGTAATTAAA
Source organism: Euceroptres primus (assembly GCA_037177015.1). Classification (NCBI taxonomy): domain Eukaryota; kingdom Metazoa; phylum Arthropoda; class Insecta; order Hymenoptera; family Figitidae; genus Euceroptres; species Euceroptres primus. The sequence continues at coordinate 6,418 of JBAGKK010032970.1, forward strand.
TTACATAATATATTTCAAATAAAGTTTGAGTATTTTTGTTAAAATTTATATCACTGTGTGATATATCGGGTGTCTACTCACACTGAAAAAACTGTTTTGTTCGGACAACAAAAAAGTTTTCTTAGTGATAAAGGAGATGTGCCAATTCCTGATTCCAGTTTTCGTGATATATAAAATTTCCCTAAAGTTTAAAAACACAATAATTTTGAATCCTTCGTAAAATTTTATTATTTTTCTATAAAATTAGCGAGTAAATAAGATATATATGATCGAAAAATGCGTTAAATAGACGCATTTTTATAAAAAATTCCCTATCATCTAAATTTTAATCTTTAAAGTTGTTCATAATGTTCAACCCTCATCGCACTTGAAATTTAATAATATTTTAAATAGTTTGTAAAATCCAAGAAAATAACCACATTGTTAAATATAACACTAACAAATTTTGAAAGAGAAGTCTAATTGCAATTTTGAAAAAAATAGTTAAAACTGTAATTGTTTATTTAACATTAGTTATTTGAGATTTTGTATTTTTTCTTTCGTGTTAGAAAAAATTCTTTATCATTAATAGCTTATTTTATTCTTCAAAATATTATCTAAAGTTTTATTTGAGTGGTTGTTATTAAAACACAGGTAAATTGACATAAAACAAATTGTTAGTTAAATAATATTTAATCTAACTAGCTATCTACCTAGCAAGTTTATTTTTAATAAAATTCATCCAAAAATTAATATCTATATTAATAATAATAATATATTAAAGAACAAAATACGCTATCAACGGTGAAGATTGAATCAGAATTACGATTTTTTTCTAAAGCGAAAGGAAATCTCATTGTCAAATAACTAATATTAAATTAAAAATTTTATTTTTTTCTATATCGAACATTCATTTCTCTTTTAAAAAGTACAATAAATGGTGAACATCTTTAACTTTCGCTTTCACAGTAAAAAAGAAATGAATAGAATAAGAAACATTAATTAATTAATAAATTATAATAAATAAATAATTAATAATAATAATAATTAAAAAATAATTATTACGTAAAATTATTAGTATTGATTTTAACTACTTTTAGCTAATTTGGACATTTGAAAATACGTGTGATCAAGAAATGGGACATGATTAAGAACATTAATGGAAAGAACACCTTAATGGAAAATCATTTTTTAAATCAATTTTATCCTGAAGAATAAATCTACTGAATCAATAGAATACTATTGTAGAAAATTGATTAAGAATATAAAATTTTCAAAAATCATCTCTACGTAATTAATAAACATTCCCTAATAGGAGTATGAAATTACGAAAACTTTTTTGGGAAACGGATTGTTAATAAACTCACAAATGAATGGAATTTAAAATTGGTTAATTATGCGAAAACATCTTTATGATTCTATCGTGTAATTATGGGACATCTTTATGATTCTATCCTGTAATTATTTCTGGATAAGTGCACTAAAGGTAACTTTTGTTTAAAAATATTTCCCTGAATCAATGAGTTTCGGTAAGACATGCAAATTAAAACGACATACATACAATTTGTCAAACATTTTATATGAATTCAAAAACAATACTTGATTTGAAGCTATCAAATTTTTTTAACGAAAGAAATGTTTTTTATCTCAATTTCCGTTTAGTTTTTAAAGTTATTTTCAGTTTCATGTCATTTTCTCTAATGTTACTTAATTAACTTAATGCAGTCATTAAACCAGAAAAAGTTAAAGAGTTGGAACTTGTTATAAAAGGCTATTGATTGGCACCAAATTTAATTCAGTGCATCAGAAACATAATTGAAAACCTGACTTAAATTCCAATACAATGTAAAGCAATTAGTGGGATCATTCGCAGTATCTTTTGCAAGTTTATAACTAGTGTACAGTTACACGTGTTTATGTTCTTTAGACTTGTTTATTACTGACACTAAATCAGCACTACTTGCACCTTAACTACATATAGAGTGATCATTTACCAGAGTAAGCTACCTACAGGTTATTGAACTCTGAACTTTCTTAAAATAACAAATTTAAATACATTTTTGTTGCTCTAAAAGAGATTTGGCAAGAGAAATTCGATTTAAACCTAATTTTCTACAGTTTTCTATTCTAGAGAAAAAAAAACCCATTCCAAGTTTTATATCACAAATCAGGGACTCGAACCAACATATCTAAATCCCGCCCCTGTCAAATAAATCTTCCTATTCCTATATAATTCAAAATACCAATCATCCCATAGTCTTTTCTACCTCGTAAAAATCCTGTCATTCAGGTCCCACCAGAGATCCGATGAGTAAATATCTTATTTCGTTCACGAAGTTCCTACATTCAAAACAAAATACCAATCATCACCTTTATATATCATTCTGTCGATTTTATAGAAACTCGCGTTGACTCGTTCCTTCGAGCAGTCGAGCTGTTTACCAATCACAATTTTATTTCCGGACATGCCTATATATTCGACCAAGTGAAGTACGAAGTATGGTTAGTCGATTTAGTTCAAGGGTACGTCACATGTACTCGTAATAAAATCACATATAAAATCTACATGGGTTATTTAAAATGACTTTTATTCCATCTTAATTGACACATGCGGTTTAAATCATTTAACGTAACTAACGCATACGTCCGTCTATATATCATTGGCTATTCTCAAGATGCAAGGTCGGCATTCATGTGCGATCACACGAGTTGGTCTATTATTAAGCACTTCGAGATATCTGAGTGGAGATTAATTGTGACTATTACGATGTCATTATTTAAAGCACACCTTCTTAAACCTGACATTTCCGAAGTTTTAATTATTCCCTCATTTCATTTTTTATTAAATATGTAACTTCTCTCGAGTGCTTTCAAATTTTAATTTTAAATAATTTAATTTTAATTTCAATTTTATATTAATAATATTTAATTTATAGTATTAATACGTATAAATTTCTAGAATTTTAGAGCTTGAATTTTAAAGCTTGCGCAATTGGTCGCTTAGAAAAGTAAAAAAGAAATTAAAAGCTTAAAATTAAAAGCTAGGCAGTAATTCAGGAAAAATTTAATCTAAGCATCTGGATTTTCTATTTAAAATTCTCCAATATCGTACTGTCTATTTTTTATGTTCAATAGTACTGTCTATTTTTTCTGTCTAATAGTACTATCTATTTTTTCTGTATAATAGTACTGTCTACTTTTTCTGTCTAATAGTACTGTCTATTTTTTCTGTATAATAATACTGTCTATTTTTTCTGTATAATAATACTGTCTATTTTTTCTGTCTAATAGTACTGTCTACTTTTTCTGTATAATAATACTGTCTATTTTTTCTGTCTAATAGTACTGTCTATTTTTTCTGTCTAATAGTACTTTCTATTTTCTATTTCGAAATTCTCTAATAGTACTGTCTGGCCAAAACTGACCGTCACTACTTCCCAAAACGAATTAAAACTTCTAAAATAAATCAAACATCTTCATATAAATTGCCAAGTATTATTTGCAGCAAGTCAACTTGAAATATATTAGGTAAACTTTAAATATTTTAAATCCTTTAACAGCATTACCTTACTAAAACTGGCTGTTAATACTTCTCAAAACGAATTCAAACTTCTCGAATACAATTTGTCCAGCATTATTTGTAACTATATGATAGATAAAACCCCAACTTGAAATATAATAGATAAAAACTTGAAATCTTCTAATATTATTGTAATGACAAAACCGATTGTTACTACTTCACCAAATAAATTAAAACTTCATGAAAATATCAAACAAGCCAAAGTTATTAAAAATGTTTAAACTTTCTTCGCCTCTACTCCAGAAATGATTTCAAATATTTTTCTAAATAACATTTTCAAATGACATTTTTTTTAAACAAAATAAAAAAAAATCTTTTTGAGATTATTAAAAACGGATTATTAGAGATTATTAAAAATTATTGAGAAGTTAACACTTGAGAAGAAAATTTGTTGAGCAATTCCCTGTAACAGAAATTTGCAGAATGCAAGTAGAGATAAAATTATTATAAATTATATAGAAATCAGTATTTTTCATGTATTTTTTTCAATAACATGCTCTATAGAAATTGCTTTTAAGAAAATTGAAAAAAACTCTTTGTGAGAATTTTTTTGAGAATGCAGCAGTTGAAAAGAGAATTTTTTGAACAATGTTCCTCATCTGAAATTTGCAGAATGCAAATAGAGGTAAAATTATTATAAATTATGCAGAAATTAGAAATTTAACAACATTCGAATCGAATTAAATATGTGCATTCTTTCTTCAGTTTTGATCTTTGGTTAGTGTCGTAAGAAGTTTTCAGTATTAAAAGGTCCAAATAAACAACAACGAATTAAATATAAAAAATATATAGTCGGCAACGTTTCCGACCTCATATGGTTCCTTTTTTAGCCAGCTAAAAATAATTTATTGTAAAAAACATTTTTGTTTAAAAAACTTAATTACAAAGTTAATGAATAGAGCT